>CM022757.1:37386950-37414450 GCA_012411365.1 Ameiurus melas
TATATATATATATATATATATATATATATATATATATATATATATATATACTTTTTTGTCAATTCCTCTTCATTTAAATCGTTCAACCGTGTACTGGTGCTTTAATTCCGCTCCAGCAGCACAGCAAAAAAAAAATTTGACTCGACACCGAAACTCCCGCTTCACCGCTGCAGCGTCCGGTGTAAAATTATCATCAGTGCAGAGATTATTACAGATTACAGACTGCAGTTTTGTCATCATTCCACACAAGAGACATCATCTTTACACACAGCACGAAATCCATGTGTTCTCCCGCCCTCTTTTGAGTGAAAGGATATAATCGGCCCCGATCATAGACTTTCCTGCCTGGAAACCTTCTGACACATGTAAAGAAGAGCTTTACAGACGTGCAGATCGGAGTCATCCATTACAGCGAATCGAAATACTGCTATAAGTTATTTTTCATGAACAATTTTTGGGAGGAACCAAATATATGGATGATTATTTTTGCAGATGGACACCAGTACTTTACCCTCACGAGTTACAATAAATGAAAAGAAATAAAGCTACTAAAGTGTTTATAAAATATGTCAATAAAATCTATGAATTTATTAAAGCTTACAGATAAGCTATTGCAAATAATGGTGACGTTTAGCTGCCATGAATGAGTGTCGGAGAGAAAGTGAGTGAAAACAAATACTAGGAAAACTACTAAAGGGAGTAATACATGGAGTACACATGAGCATGGAACAGATTAAAGCTTTTCTACAACGAAGCACATTGGTGTAGGCAGTGAGGAGGTCGAAGAGGAGAAGGTCAGAACTGAAAAAAAAAATGATTATATGCTGAAGCTGTCAATAAAAAACATTAAAAGAGGAAAATGAGCATCTAATGTACATAGATTTTGGTGGGGGGGGGGGCACACCTGATGGTGTTTGTGGCAGGACTGAGCATGGAAACGGGGCATTACGCACAAGCTACTCCGCTCAGTCTGGGCTGTAAGCATGTCACTGAGAGGGAAACACAGAAACCAGACATTACTATACATTGATTAGGTCATGACAGTGTGCACAACCATTAGGAAGGATAAGGAAAAAGGGAGGTGAGTGTGCTAAAGAACCCGAGGGGATGAATGACAATGTTTTTGAGTGGAAATGTGGATAAGGATGGAAGCTTTCAACTTTTATATGATGAACTTTCATATCCCATATTGCCGAAGAGTAGAAAGGGAACTCTGATCCCCTGATGGTTAACGCGAAGACTGCAGGCGGGCGTGAGCGAGAAGAGTGCTGTATTCATTCTTATTGTTTTCTGCACTTTTTGGCACTGCACTCTTCACTAAATAAAAACAATATAGCACTTAAAACACACACGCAGGATGCTGTCGAGGAACCGTCACTTGTACCGTTCAGCTAAGCTCCATGGCTCTCTTTCAGGCTGCCATAAGGACGAGTCCGTCATAGGGTGCGGAGATTTCTATACACGCAGCTAGTCTCAGGCATCGAGAGCAAAGTCCTTCATTACAATGCATATTTGTAGTAACCCTCTATAGGAAACAGCATATGAGAATAAATTCTCGTTTAACATTTGCTGAAATGAAAAAAGCAGTTTATAAAAAAAAAGAGAGAGAGAGAGAAATGACATCATCAGGAAGTGACGACTCGAGTTACGTAATACCAAAACCTAGGAGACTCATTCGTCAAGATGATTCAACTGGAAAAGTCTGGAAAGAAGGGAAATGACGTGAACAAAACTGATGAATGATGTTCAATCACAGATATGAGGAGGCATAGGCAGGGTGATGACATGCTAGGGAGGAACCTATAACACAGGATAGAGGAGGCCATTAATAATTTAATAGAGTGTTTTTAAGTGGTGGTTTTAGATTTTCTTTTGAAAATATATTAAATGTAATGAGGGAACAATGAGTCTGATAGCATTGGGGTGTGGGGTCGAAGGATCAGAACTACATTGCATTTTTTTTTTAAGCAATTGAATAAAAAAAAAAAACTGAAGCAGTTGAAACTAAACCACGGGGTGCTGGGAGTGTGAGGGGGTGATTAGGTTTTGGACGGACAGGAGAAACATTGCAATAGGCCTGAAACAAATGGAACATAGTCTGTGGCAACCTTCAACCCCACCATGGTTGAGCCTGGCCAGTACCTGGACGGGAGACCTTCTGGGGAAAACTAAGGTCACTGCTGGAAGTGGTATTCGTGAGGTCAGCAGGGGGCGCTCACCCTGTGGTCTGTGTGAAGCCTAATCGCTCCAGAATAGTGACGGTGACACTACACTGTAAAAACAGCACCGTCTTTCGGACGAGACGTTAAACCGAGGTCCTGACTCTCCGTGGTCATTAAAAATCCCAGGACGCTTCTCGTAAAAAAAAAAAAAAGAGAGTAGGAGTATAACCTATAGTCCTGGTGAAATTCCCCCACTGGCCCTTCTCTACCACGGCCCCCTAATAATCTCCATCTCTGAATGAGTTACATCACTCTCTCCTCTCCACTAACAGCTGGCGTGTGGTGGGCGTTCTGGCGCACTATGGATGCTACACACTAGTAGTGGTTGAGGAGATTTCCCCCTCAATACAATGTAAAGCGCTTTGAGTGTCTAGAAAAGCGCTATATAAATCTAACTATCTATCATGACTCAAAATAAGGGCTCATGCAGATGTAGACAGTTAAAAGGCAAACTTTCGGAGGAGTGACCAGTCGTTCTGTCTACACAGCGGAAACGGTAGCATTAGGTTTGTTTTTTTTTTTTTAGCTCTGCCGTGGGTGGAATGCAAGAAATCTGGAAAAGTATTTATATGTTGTGCTTCGAGCTCTTCGTAAAATACAGTCCTCACACAGCAGCCAGGATATTTTAAAACGAAGCCGTGTCTCAGGACCTCAGGGAAACGAAAGTGCAGATGAAGCCAAAAATGCTATAAATGGAGACCATGAAAGATGGATAGTTACCAGTGTACACCAAAAGAGAGCGAATGAGGAGGAGTCTCGGACCAAAAGGAAATAAAGCGTATGGAGGTACTGGAGGTACCGCAAGAGGAAACACTGCGTAGCAGTGGAGCACTTTTTTATTGAAAGGCAGGACACCGGGTCAGTGAATAAAATCTCGATCGGGTCTGTGATGGCTCTACCTTCACTGGGTTCAGTAGGTGGCAGTCAATCATCGTTCGGTTAGACGTCAGCTGCCTCAAGATGAACGTGAATCGTCATGAAAAGGTCACTTACAAAAGAACGTAAGTGAAATGAATGTCGTTCGAGTAAATGAAGGTACATGTAGAGTTTTGAGAGACGTTTCCCCCCCCTTGTTCTGCTAATTCTGTAAAGTGTAAAGGCTTTTACACGCCTTGTGAGTATGACGTATGTACGAGCCCTTACCTATCCAAAGAACCCTTGAGGAAATCTTTTTTTTTTTTTTTTTGGCCTATGAATCTGGTCCTGTGTGAAGAAAACCTCCTGCACCTATCGCTCTGAGAGGAGGACGTTCAGTGCCACACGTTAAAAACAGGCTCCGTCTAGTGCTGTAGGTCTGTATCTTTACATTCAGTGTGCCGAAGCTCGTCGTTTACCTAGCTTCCATTTCGTGGCAATTAAAAAGCCAGATCGAGAACTCGCTCATAAATACCGGCGCCCTTGTGGTTAATTTGCAGTTATGAATTGATTATATTAAACAGGAAATATCGCTAATGAGTTGATCGATCCATGATGGTTTTGTGATGAACTATTCCTATTACTATTAAAAAAAGCACAGGCGGATCAATATGATCGGTATGTTTTGCACTTAAACATGTGTTTTTCTTTACTAGTTCACAGAGGAAAAGCTGGGCCAGGCTGAGAGAACTGAGCTGGATGCACATTTGGAAAATCTTCTCACCAGAGCTGAATGTACCAAACACTGGACAGAGAAGATTTTGAAGCAAACGGAAGTGCTACTGCAGCCCAATCCAAGTAAGGTCGAATAGCTTTTAGGAAAAAGTCGAATTTGTGGACACTGTTAGTTGCATAAGCCATACATAAGCAATGTACTTCGTGCTGTCGCGTACAAAGCAAAAGTAATGATTGCGTTATGTAGTGGTCGACAGACATGGTTATTTTAAGGAGCAGTGAGGTCGATGGCTAGTACGATGAGGATATCACTAATAAAAGAATAAAATCACACGCCATTGGTTTAGATTTATTTATCGTAAACATTGCGGAAATGTTTTACACTTCAAATAAGTACAACCGTAAGATAGGTTGTAACAGACTTTAAAGTCAAGCAAGGAGGAGGCTGGAACCGGCTGAGCATCAACAAAAACATTGATAATAACCAGAACGTAAACCACAACAGAAACAGAACGTGCACGTGCGTCTCTCTCTCCCTCTCTCTGGTGCCTCCAGCTGCTCCTTTATCTCTCTCTCTCTCTTTTCCACTGGTGAGCCAAATCAGTGCCAGGTGTGCATGAAGTCAGCATTTCAAGGTGTTCAGTGGGGTTGAGGTCAGGGCTCTGTGCAGGACACTTGAGTTCTTCCACTCTCAGCTTGGCAAACCATGTCTTCATGGAGCTTGCTTTGTGCACAAGCATTGTCATGCTCGTTAGGGCCTCTTGGTTCCATCCGTCTTCTATACCGCTTATCCTTCCTTCAGGGTCGCGGGGAACCTGGAGCGTATCCCAGGGAGCATGGGGCACGAGGCGGGGTACACCCTGGACAGTGTGCCAGTCCATCACAGGGCACAATCACATACACACTCACACACACATTCATACACTACGGACACTTTAGACACGCCAATCAGCCTACCGTGCATGTGTTTGGACTGGAGGAGGACACCGGAGCACGCAGAGAACATACAAACAACTGTGCACCCCTTCCTAGTTCCAGTGACAGGAAATTGTAATTCTACAGCATGGAAAGTCATCCTGTAGAAATGTGTGCTTCCAACTTTGTGACAAGGGGGGGGGGGGCGAGAAAGAAACACACATGGGGTGTCCACAAACTTTTGGCCATACCATGTATATTACTGAAGGCACGATTACTGATGCACATCCACAGACATTTTCTCTCCATTCTTTATATTTTACTCAATGGCTATCAGGTAGAGGCGGTTTAGTTAGAAGTGTTTTTGAACAATTCATTACAGTAGGTTTTATTTAAAATGTTTATATCTAAATACTGTAAATATTGTGTTCATTGTTGTATTTAATGTGGATCGTGTTTTGCTTTCCTTCTTCTGTTCGTCCTTCTTAATGGAGTTTCTACTTCAATTTGCTTTGCAGATGTGCGGATAGAAGAGTTTTTCTATGGGAAATTGGACAAAAAAGCCCCCACACGGCAGAATAACCATGAGATGCTGGGTCAATTCATGATCGATTCCGGGAATGAGTTCGGACCTGGCACAGCCTACGGTTAGCATCTGATCGTAATTAGATTCTTCGGCCCAAGAAAAATACAATAGCTTAAAATCCTCGTTGCTTGATGTTACTGTCATCGTGAAGGTTTTTATTATAAAATCCACGGACATGTTTTTGCATTAGTGGTGTTGCGGGTCAGCCGTATTTTACTCGCAGGTCTAAATAGGACCTTCGGTAATGGAGTCGATGCAGTATAGCAACGCTGATCTGATTTTTAATTAATAGACATCGCTTCACGTTTATTCGGAACGAAACCCCACCTCGCACATCGCTAGTTTCGCAATTTAAAACGAGAAGAACCGTTCTTAAAAATCATACCAGTTATTTACGATTCGGTGACTTCAATCCGTTTCCATTTTACCCAAAAGTGACTTGCAACGATACTGTCTAGTCTAGAAGATAACGGGCGCCGATCATTCTGGAATCTGAATACAGACCTTCCAGTCGCTTGCATTCAGCTTTACCGCAGAGCTCGACTGCCCTAGTATTTATCTCCATCCCATCCAGATACACGTGCACTTTTGAGGTGAAATGTCATGCCTCTAGGAACAAGACGCAACACAGACCGGACTACGTACAGTGCAAAAAAATAAAATGGTCCGATTACAATTCGGTTCCGAGTTTGCGGTGTGTAGTGAGAAAGCTGCTTGTGTGCTGGTAGGAAATGCTCTGACGAAGTGTGGAGAGACGGAGAAGCAGATCGGAGGAGCTGAAAGAGAGTTGATCCAGAGCTCTGCTATTAATTTCCTCACGCCTTTCAGGAATTTTCTGGAGGGTGATTTCAAAACTATACTGGTAAGGATTCATTTCGTTTCATTTCGGTCCGAACGGAGATTTGAGCCCTGAGTCCATGCCTAAGCGTAGTCGGGTCTTTTCACTCTATTTTAGAATTGAATTAAAGCAGGGGTGTTTCCCAGAAGCCTTTGTTTATCAGAGATTTAACAAATGAGGTCTTCTTAAAAAAAAAAAAAAAAAGAAATATTACACTCGGTCATTTATTTACTGAGGAAAATGACCCAATATTACATATCTGTGAGTGGTAAAAGTATGTGCACCTCTAGGATTAGCATTTAATCTCCAGTCAGACAGATTGTGTAGAAATGGAGGAAATTCAGCACCGTTGTCCCCCTCCACAGGAGTGAAGACCAACAAAGATCACTCCGAGAGCAAGATGTGTAATAATCCGCGAGGTCACAAAGGAACCCAAGGTAACGTCTAAGCAACTGAAGGCCTCTCTCACATTGACTAATGTTCATGTTCATGAGTCCACCATCAGGAGAACACTGAACAACACTGGTGTGCATGGCAGGGTTGCAAGGAGAAAGCCACCGCTCTCCAAAAAGAACATCGCTGCCCATCTGCAGTTTGCTAAAGATCACATGGACGATCCAGAAGACTACTGGAAAAATGTTTTGTGGATGGAGGAGACCAAAATAGAACTTTTTGGTTTAAATGAGAAGCGTCATGTTTGGAGAAAGGAAAACACTGCGTTCCTGCTTAAGAACATTATCCCATCTGTGAAACATGGTGGTGGCTGTGTCCTGGTTTGGGTCTGCTTTGCTGCAGGACAACTTGCCATCATTGATGGAACAATGAATTGTGAATGATACCAGCGAATTCTACAGGATAATATCAGGACAGCTGCCCGTGAACTAAATCTCAAGAGAAAGTGGGTCATGCAGCAAGACAACAATCTTAAGCACACGAGTGTTTCTACCAAAGAACGGTTAAAGAAGAATGAAGTTAGTGTTTTGGAACGGCCGAGTCAAAGTCCTGACCTTAATCCAACAGAAATGTTGTGGAAGGACCTGAAGCGAGCAGTTCTTGTGAGGAAACCCGCCAACATCCCAGAGTTGAAGCTGTTCTGAACCGAGGAACGAGTTAAAATTCCTCTGCAGCACTGATCAACACTCACCACAAACGTTTATCTGCAGTTATTGCTGCACAAGGGGGTCACACCAGATACTGAAAGCAAAGGTGCACATACTTTTGCCACTCACAGATATGTAATATTGGATCGCTCAATAAATCAATGATCAGGTATAATATTTTTGTTTCATTAGGTTCTCTTTAGCTACTTTTAGGACTTGACAATCTGATGTTTTCAGACATGTGTATACAGAAATGTAGGAAGTTCTAAAAAGGTTCACAAACTTTCAATCACCACTGTAGAAATGACCGATCTAGGGCTTTAGAGTTTTGCAGTAATGATAAGTATCAAATGAGCAGAGCACGGTGAAACTATCTGGAGCGCTTTGTTATGGTGTGATACCGATGTTCTTCTTCACAATAGAAAGAACGCAAGTTGCTGCAAATCAAACGACTGGATCTTGATGCGGCGAAGACGAAGCTGAAGAAAGCCAAAATGGCCGAGGCAAGAGCTGCTGTGAGTTATCGTTTCATTCCTGTGAGTTAGTGTCTAAGGTTTCACTTGGACAGTAGGAAGTGGTGTTTAGATCGGATGTGTTTTTGTCTTTTAGTGATTCCTATTAGGTGGTTATTATCATGTGCTTTAATGGCTGCTTGGATTAGATTGGTAATAAGTAAGAAAATATAATAATTGAGGTGTGTGCCGTTATAGAAAAATAATCAACAACGGGGCGGGGGGTTACGTTTAGTTACGTTTAATTTTGCGTTGTGTTCGTTCCCGTTATCACTTGCGTTATAGCAGTCTTTCCCTCACCCTCCTCTTATTTTCCCCTCTTGAAGTCAATAAGGCTAGAAAACAGCTGGTCATGTGACCGAATAATGAATGGCTGTTACAAAGTGCCGACTCCTTTCTCCTTTTTAAATAAACATCTACTTACAGATCACCAAGTCACTGTTTTTCTTAGTTAAATGACAAAAAAAATGTTAAATACCAAATGGATTTAAAAAAAAAAAAAATCATTAGTCTGATATTATGTCAAGAATCTGTTCTACAAGTCCCTGTGAATGAGTTGTTACTATAGAAACCGTAATGTATCGGAACAAGGACATTACAGCTGGCACTATAGTCCGAGCCGCTGTGTTCTAGAAAATGGATCAATACTTTCTGATCAGTGAGAACCGTGATTTCAACAGCATAAAACCAGGGATCCACTGATAATCGGTTTTACCGACCCATATTTCCCCCGATTATTTTAAGCATGTTTCCATAATCGGATATCGGTTTGGGAATATCAGATCCACCGATAAATGGTGCCATCTTGTGGGCGTTTTGAGAATTGCATGCCGGACCGCCATTGCAGCTCTCCATCTGTGTTTTTTTGTTTATTTGTTAGAATTATTTTTTTGTGATTTATTTGTTTTACCTGTTTGTTTACCCCATTGAAGGTTTTTTTTTATTATTATTATTAAAAACACTATAGTAATGGTCCACTTTTATTTGTTACACTCTTTCTGACTCCTCTGTTTATTAGTATATCATAAATAAGAGTTGTTTCGTATGCAAGGAGGAAGTGAAATCGATCAAATTGTTTTATAAATAAAACTGTTTGTTCAATTCAGTGATGTTATCACGGTGTCAGAAACAGAAGTGAAACAATAAATAAATATCGGTTCTGCATATCAGTTATCGGGCACATAAACACAAATAATCTGTATCGGTTATAAATTAAAAAAAAAAAAATCAATACCGGTTGATCTCTAAATAAAACGTAGCAGCAGGAATATATGTTCTTAAATCATTAAAATCCATCTATTCTCATATGTTCTTCAAAAGTGCCGTATGAAATGTGATGCGACCAGCATCTCCAGTTGGGAATCATCTAGATGATGGAGTTTAATGGGACTTTTAATTAGAAATCAGCAGGTTTGACCGCCTGCTAGACCTGAGACACTCGTGACGTCGGAGGGAATGTGAACTAGAAATCCTTCCTCTTCTCAGCTAGAATATTGAATTGTTGGGCTTTTAATCGGCCTCTTTTTGTCCTGTTTCTTCCAGACACTTGTAGAATTCTAATGTTCTGTTCCCGCAGCTCTCCTCCGTCATCTGCGTTGTAGGAATGAATTCCCGGACCAACGTGCTTTGTAGGAAATCGTTTCAGAGCGTGAGGGTGTCGGGTTCCTCTTATATGCTGCTGATGAAGCGTTTTAAAAAGAGTTTCTGCGTATGAGCCGTGAGCTCGGCTCTTTGACGTTCCTGGCCTGTTTGGCTGTAGAGGATTTCCAGGTTTGCTTAATATCTCCAAGACGTTTCAAAACTCGACACAGACTCATGTGCAGCTTTGGGGGGAAAAGAAGTACAACCGACTTGTGAGGAGGATTTTCTCATAACCGGGACAGTTCAAGGCACATCATACCCTACTCTCTCTCTCTCTCTCTCTCTCTCTCTCTCTCTCTCACACACACACACACACACACACACACACACTCTCTCTCTCTCCCTCTCTCTCTCTCTCTCTCTCTCACACACACACCTCTCTCTCTCTCTCTCTCTCTCACACACACCCACACTCTCTCTCTCTCTCTCTCACACACACTCTCTCTCTCTCTCTCTTTCTCACTCAAACACACGCACACACGCCAGCTGATCTGTTGAGCAACTCCAGATCATATGCTGAAGCACCTTCTTGTTCTCAGCATTACAGCGATGCGGTGCAGAGGGTTGTTCTGCCGTGCACAGTGTGTCCTGTGGATGTGTTTTGGTCACCGTGTTCACTCCGTGTCACTGTGTCACATGACGCTCAGATGAAGCAACAGTAGAACGATTCTTGGGCATTCGGGTAATTGTCTTTAATTCATTTTCAGTTTTATTTGTATAGCGCTGTTTACAGTCCACACCGATCCTCTTCTGGGCGACCCCGGGTAGACTGACTTTATTATTACCCCTTCACAATTGTACAGTTTGCTACGACGGACAGTACTGAGTGTGTTGACGGATGTTCAGTATGAGCATCATCGTCTTGATGAAACACACACTTCAGCTTGGGCTTAAGAGGTTTTTGGGAAGTGCAATTTATAGAGTATCCAAGTCCAGATGCGCCAAGCAGAAGTAGGGATGAATCATTCTGAATCAGACCCGTCTTGATCAGGCACAGTCATCACATCCGGCAGCAGGAGTGTGTGTGTGTGTGTGTGTGTGTGTGTGTGTGTGTGTGTGTGTGTGTGTGTGAGAGAGAGAGAGAAAGAGAGAGAGAGAGAAGCACATATTAAAGGGAGAGGCAGGGAGGTAACACAGGCATGAGGACACACTGGAACATAAAGCACCGCACCATTCCACTGTCAACAAACCCAGACTGTTCTCTCCTGAAGGAACAGCACCGAACAGCTGGAGGGAGCAAAGCAGACCTCCATCCTTATCAGTGCTTCATGTTCAGAAGCCGAAGTTGACTAATTTTGTTACTGTTTCTTCAGAATGTTTAAAATCTTTTTTAGTGTCTGTCTGTCTGTCTGTCTGTCTGTCTGTCTCTGGATTCCTTTCCTTGTATCATGTATAGTGTAAAATATCACCACACTTTTTAGGGACAGCACAGAGCCATTCTTAGTGCACTACATGTATTATCTAATATCACTGTGTGTGTATTTCTCTCTCTCTCTCTCTCTCTCTCTCTCTCTCTCTCTCTCTCTCTCTCTCACACCTCTCTCTCACACTCTCTCTCTCTCTCTCTCTCTCACACTCTCTCTCTCTCCTCTCTCTCTCTCTCTCTCTCTCTCTCTCTCTCTCTCTCTCTCTCAGGCTGAGCAGGAGCTGAAGGTCACGCAGAGTGAGTTTGACCGGCAGGCTGAGATAACCCGACTGCTCCTGGATGGAGTCAGCAGTACACACGTACGCACTGCACCCGACACGAATTTCTCATCCAAGTGCAAAAAAACCCCACGTGTTCTGTAGCATTTATCCTGTGTGTCCGTGTTCTGTGTGTATTTCTGTCACGTAGGCGCACCACCTTCGCTGTCTGAATGACTTTGTCGAGGCTCAGACCACATATTACGCGCAGTGTTATCAGTACATGGTCGACCTGCAGAAACAGCTGGGAAGGTGCAAGTCACTTTTCATAAATCCTTCTGAACATCCGTGTAGCTCAGTTTTCTCCAATTATGACAAACCCCGTGGTTTTATGTGAATCATCCCTGTGATGCTTTTCCTTCCCATTATAGCTTCCCTTCCTCATTCTCTTCCAATAATAACCAGTGTTCATCGGGGGCGGGAGCCAGCGTCTCTGTACCCACTCTGCCACTTTCCAGTGTTCCCTCTGCCGGTGCCAGTCAGAGTCACCCGGGTTTCAGTGAGCTGCTGAGCTCGAGCGTAAGCCGCAAGGCACGGGTACTGTATGATTACGACGCTGCCGGCAGCAACGAGCTCTCCTTATTGGCCGACGAAGTGAGTGCTCACAGCAGTTCTTTTTTTTTTTTTTTTTAAATGAGTATCCAAGTACACATGCTCCAAGCAGAAGTAGGGACTGTTTGCGCATTACGTTTCAGGCCCGTCTTGATTACAGAGTGCGTGTGCTTTCTTTTCCAGGTGATTACCGTGAGCAGCGTCCCAGGCATGGATTCTGATTGGCTCATGGGAGAGCGTGGTAACCAGAGGGGCAAAGTGCCAATTACATATCTAGAGCTCCTAAACTAAGTGGCAACAATGGGGAAAAAAAATAAATCCAATTTAAAAACTACAAACCATTCGGGTGGGATTACACCATATTCAATGTGTTTATGCAACCGTGCTGCTTTCGTGCCATCAGTACGTCGTGGATATTTCGCTTCAGCCAGGGAAGAGAGTCTCCCCCCAAGTCATTTCTGTTTACAAGCTGATTAAACGCTTAAGTGCTTCGGGTTTTTAATGTCATTACTGCCAATATTATATACTTTAGGACTGATAAGAAGAGCTTGCTTTTGTATTGAAACGTTATTGAACATAACCGTGACTCACAGGAACTTCTATCCTACTAAAGTCTGTTCTGCAAATTCACCACAGATAGCTGTGCCAATTTTTATTTGTATTTTTTTTTTTATTATTATTATTTTTGTTGTTGTTGTTGTTGAAAGAATTCCTTTAACTCATTGGCAGGGATACAAACACAAGTGATCTATTATACTGTGGGCCGTCTGGCCGATACTAGCCGTAGCAGCCATGTGTCTCAGACGTGATCGTCTTTATTCGTCGATTTTTGTAAAAAGCCACTAAAACCGATGCGTTTTCAAAGACGTTTGTCTCGAAAACGGAAACACTCCCGTTGCTTTTTTTTTTTTATGTCCCAAAAGCGTTAGAACAGTTGTTCAGACATTTGTTTAGGCGACGCGAGAAGAAGCGGACGGTATTCGGTTTCGAGGACGCACGTTTACCCGTGAGGGTTTTGTACCGTTTACAGGTTTGTTGTAAGGAGCAGCTCATGAACTTGATCTGATACGCTTACTTCCAGTGTCGTGTGCCTCAAATGCCGCTGTGCCTTTTTATCAAGCCGGTTTGACTTGTTGGATTTGTAAAGCAGGTCTGATGATCCGAGGCCGAGCATCAGGAATGTACGGTGTTGCCGACCTCACGTCTTCATGAGTCTCCTAACAATATTGCTGCCGTGATGCCTTATTACCAATATATCCATTTTACATCCTTTACCATATACATGCATGAATTGTTGAACTGTTTTTTGTTTTTGTTTTTTTTTGTGTGTGGGAGGCCACAAGCGGTTAATGTCTTGTTAATCTAAACTCTTCTGACATGAGGTGTAGAATAAAAAGTTATCATCATGAAAACGTTTCGCCTGTTCAAGTGTGGCGTGGGTCTGAATTTCACCTTTTCGGCTGTACATGAATGGACCAGCAGGGGTCAGACTTCCTTTGGACATTTATCAGCGTTCTATAAATACGTTATTAACGCGTTCAGCTGAGGTGCGGCGTTCTGGAACGCCACTAAAAATGAGGAGACACGTGACTAAAAGTAACTTGATTCATTATCTAGTGCTTTTTTTTTTTTTTTTCCTTTTTTCTACAAACGTGTCCGAGGTTAACCGATGTTGGATTCATTTATCATGCTGAACTTTCACGATTTGACTCATTTCTATAACTTGCCCGTGCTTTCATCCGACTGTTGTCAGTGCAGAGAGGGTTAAGTGGAAGTGCAGATGAGCACGCTGTTCACTTCCTGTGCTGTGGTTCTGCAAGCCGTCCGTTCGTGGTGTCCGTTACTTACTCTCACATGCCGATGAGGAGCCATGATTAGTTCCTTTCTGAAAATATGAATGTGAGTTCGGCTTCCGCAGCAGTTTTCTGTGTCTGCTGTATGGATCGATCGAATGGGGTCTTTTTTTTTTTTTATTGTGTGTGCTGTGACTATTTCTGCACGGCACTCTTGAGGTCATAAATAAATAAATAAATAAATACTCTCCCCTCGACAAATCTCAACAGACCGAAAACCGACTCCTCGCTTCCGCGTACTGATTTTCACGCAGTGCTTTGGCTCGTTCTAAATTGTCATCAAGGATTCGCAGAGTGAACTGTGCTACATGCAGCTCACAGCTCTTTCAGACCTCTCGTTTCGTTTATAGTATAGAAGACTCAGAACAGAACGTTGAGTCGGTTTCAGTTTCGCTAAAAAGGAATATTCCGTTCTGTCTGCTGTTCTCGAAACGTTTTCTGCCGTGCTCGCGCCCTCATGCGAGAATCACAAGGAAGAAATGTCAAAACGTTTCGTGAGATCCACTCAAACGCAAGTGTTACTGTTCAACATTTGTCCACATGATGATACAAATAGATTCGAACTACTTTATCACCTCAAACTGGGGTTTCGTTGTAGGAAACCCCTCATGTGCAGTGCCACAAGAACCCAGTTTTTGTTTTAATTAAGGATTGAACCCTCATGGTGGCAGTTGTGGCCTTCCTCTGAGATCTCCAGTTTCTCTTTCTCACCGTGCTCAAACCACCATGACCCAGAGCATCACCACAGTGGTATTCTGGTTACGCTCTGGGTTAGCTTCCACGCTCTGTTTTCAGCATGCTTCAAACACAGAAACGAAGGTTCCCATGCTTCAAGCCTTCATCGAAACCCGTTCGCCTCCGTCAGTGTAAGACAACACGTCGGGATGGAATAATCTCAATGAGAAGTGGGAAAACCGTATCATGCGTTACGTTCTGTGGTCTGACCCCTTTATGGCCGACTCTGACGCTACGGCACCACTTTGGTCTCTGTGGATACCGGTCACGGCCACACGGTACCCCACCACTAATATACTTTTTATGGCCTAGATGGTTAAAATATTTGATCTAGTTTATATCATTTGTGGCATTATCGAGACGCATGCCTGTTATTAAAGCTTTTATGAATCCACTAATATGTCTGAAGAATGTTTTTTTTTTTCTTATTAAAAGCTGGTGCCAGGTCATGGTTAAAAAATATATACATTTTTCTGCGTTTCTGCCGTACGTGTTCTCTAGAGTAGGCAAGTATTTTGTAATTCACCCTATTCTAACTCTGCATTTACATTCCCTAACCGAGCCTATTAAGCATGTCGCCACATAAAAAACAAAACACGGAACTAGCAATTGCTTTATGACGGAGAGTTTTCGTGACCTTTTGGGTCGTCGGAGCAGGAAGAATATCTTCCATAATCCGTCGTTTGATTTTGATGAAGTTTCGCACGGGTCGTGTTTCTTTCGTTCTTGAAGCGTCGATTGCAAAGAGCAGAGTTTTTGTCTTCTGCATCGAGTAAGAAGACGACTAAAAAGCGGCAAATTTTTGGGGAAGTAAACCTTAATCCCACCACCCCCACCCCCCTCCTCTGAGACCTCAAACTGGGCAGTTGCTACATACCATCACAACAGGAAATTTCAGTTTCCTCTGCTGTTTTTCGGTACTTTTGCAACACACGACGCCCTGGCCGTCCAATAACCATGTTCACATGTGAATGACACGCTGCTCCTCATGACAATCACAGGCCCCGAAGTAGAGCATGGGTTACAAAAACCGGTGGAAAATCGAACCACAGTGCATGGTTTCATAAACTGAGTGACTCCCAGCTGACATTTCGGTTATTTGGGTTAACAAACGTTTAACTTATTTATTTATTTATTTATTTGCGTAATAGAATACCGCCTAATCCATCACTGCTTCAATCTTCCAGTCGCTGAACGCGTCAACGGCGAGGATTTTAAACGAAAGTTGCCATTATTGCGTCGAATAATCGCCGACCAAGAGAATGATCAAGCAGGGCACGATACATGTTCGATCCCCTAAACAAAATATTTGTATTGAGTAATTGTAGTAATTGAGACAAGTATCGTTGCCCAAAGTTAATGACTCAGAGCAAGTACCGTCATTCTCACTGTTTCGTCATGACCTGGCTGCGCTTTTGAGTAAAAGCTCGTGTTTCACATACGCGCGCCATGCTCGGATATCTTTCCGTCTTCACACAGGTCCGGGTATATTCGTGCGCTCCTGACATTTCGCATTAACGGGCAGCGGTGCGGTTCAGATTTCTGGCTTTAGAAGGCAAAAAAAAAAGAACGCTAAATTGTAGAACTCTACATTCAACACAGTCGGAGAACAACAACAACAACAACAACAACAACAACAACAGCAGCAGCAGGTATCGCTAAATTGACCAAAATGCTGTGGAGAAAAGTTTCGGTTTAAAAATCCAGGGGCCAAACGGAACATTAATGAAGTATTGTGCTGTGCAGTCTATAGAATGACTGAATTCTACTTACTCAAGATTAAAATAATACAATCTTAAGCAGGCATGTACTGGTTAAAATTTAATATATACATCATTATCTCAGGTCATGTACAGACATTAAATGAAATAATATTTCCGTATCGTTCGTTTGCACGTAATGCAGTGAAAGTCCACAATCTCGTCATTGTCCATGAAAAAAAATCATTATAACGTACCATCATTTAAACTGCTCGGATGCGGTTTTCATTGTCGCTTCAAATGTTAAAGTTTGTTAAAAGTACATAGAAACCCCTCCTCTTCATCATCGGTCCGTCCATTTATGGGATTTGCAGCGTTTCCCAGCGTCCAGTCCGTGACCATTACGGTCGGTTTGTAACTGAAATGAAATCGGACTTAAATGTGCCAAAGTTCTACATACACACACACACAACATAAACCCCTTTTCAGAATTCTCTAACCAAAGCGGGCAATCGTGTACATCTGTATCCTATTTGACACTCGAAATTGCTTCATTCCAAAAAAAAAAAAACAACCCAAAAAGAACAGGTGACTCTTTTTGGCTCTTCGAGTAAAAGTGACACTAATACAGCATCTGTAGATTCATTTGACCAGTTCGACGGTTGTGCTCGTTGTTTAATAGGTTGTGGGCTTCCAACATTTCTTTTTAATTACCCGTGGCAGTAGTCTGGGTCTGAAAGTCAGGAAATAAATGACAGAGACGCCCACCAGGGACACACCGATAGATAAAAATAACAAAATGTACCAGAAGATAGACTCCTCTGTGCTTCTGCCCCCACAAATGACCGAGTCAAACAGACCAGCTTTCCGAATCCGCTGGTGTAGGTCTACACACGTAACCTCTAAAAGATCAGCAACGTGGAGGATTTTGGACTCCTCGAACGTCCTGTACCACTCTAACTGGCAGCAGTTGAAATAGTTTCCATTCAAATACACAATCTGCACTTGTTTGGCTAGCACAGTAGCATGTTCTGGTTTAATAGTAGACAACCTGTTGTTCCTCACGTCCAGGAGCTTCAAGTTCAGGGTCATGAGAGATGTCGGAAGCTCTGAGATTGAGTTTTTGGAGATGTTTAAAAATTTTAACTGCTTAAACGGAGAAAAGTTAAAGTCTTGCAAACCTGTGTTGCTCAGGCCTAGGTGCTGTAGAGTCCCACTCAGACCCGATAAACAGTCTTGTCCGACGTGCAGGTCTGGGTTGTTGGAGAGGTCGAGGTATGTTAGTGGCGTGCCGTCGAACACTAATGGCGGGATCTCGATTAAGTTGCATCCGGCAATGTGGAGCTGTTTTAATGAGGAAAGATTCGTCCAAAGAGCGCAGTCTGAAGAGTTCGGGTTACGTAGCTCTTTCGGATGGCACAGTCCCACTGTGTTATAACTGAGGTCAACAATGCTGAGACTGGGGAAAGTAGTGAACACGCTAGGGGGAAGCTTCTGGATGTTGTTTAAGCTCAGGTTCAAATGTGTAAGGTTGTTTAGTTCACTGACCGAGCCGGAGTGCGCATGCAGATCAGTAAGTCTGTTGTTGCTCACGTCCAGCTCATATAGAGTTACAGGAAGATCGTCTCCTGTTAGATTCAGGGATTCGAAGCAATTGCTCCTCATCCTCAGCCAGTAGAGACGAGGCATTTTCTGAAGAAACCCCTCAGGGAAGTATCTCACCTGGTTAACACTGAGATCCAGCAATTCCACAGAAGATGTATCGCCATGCAAGTCATCGCTCCAAAGTTCTGCTGTGATATTGCTGGCATTTCCACCCAGATTGTAGAACTCGACACTATTGGTCCAGTTTAAAGAGTTGGTCTGGGAGAGATGGCTGTAAAAGCCGATATGGTTATTGGCTAATAACAGTGTTTTAATGCGATTTCTGGTCGGAAGGAAGGGAAAATACAGAAGCCGGTTATCAGATAAGTCCAGCGTCTCCAGCTCAAAGGTTTCTGCGAGGTCCTGATTAGTTATGAACCATTCAATGAGGTTGTGACTGGCATTGAGTACTACCAACTGGGTCATCTCGAATTTCATGAGGCACGGCAGGGAATTGAACGCCAAGTTAATCCGTCTGAGCTTTCTTAAGTGATCGAACGCGCCATCGATCTCGAACAAAATATTCCGTTCTAGATTCAGTTCTTTGAGCTGATGAAGGTTTCTAAAGGTGTACTCGTCCAATCTCAGTAGAACGTTCCTGGACAAGTCCAGGAACTCGAGAGACGTGAGGTTCTCCAAGAGCTCGGACACCACGTCCTCCGTCAGCCCGTTGCCAGAGAGGTCCAGAATCCGTAGCCTGGTCAAAGAACCAAGAGACTGGGCGAACTGCTTGTGCGCCGTGTGAAGTTCATTGCCGGCGAAACCGAGGCTCTCTATCAGAGGGGAACTGGAGAACACGTGCTCATCTGATGCATTTAGAAGGCAGTTTGCACAGCTCAGCGTGCGAAGGAAAGGATACCTTGAGAAGCATCCGTTTCGTAATTTAATAATAACGTTCTCGTTTAAAAAAAGCTCTTCTATTTGCTGCGGCAGGTTGCTGGGAACGGAAGAGAGTCGGAGGCTATTACATATAGCCGTCCGCTGAGTCTAGAGAGAGACAGAGAGAGAGACAGAGACAGATCATTTAGATTTACAGTTCACAAATGACCTAAAAGGCTTTTTCATTACATAAAGATTATTAAAACATATCTGCAGACAGACTATTAAAATACTCAGAGCACACGGATCTCATTTTGCACATAAAAAAAAAAAAAAAAAAGTTCTTTTTTAAAACACGCTTCATTTGTCCTGGCTGAGATGGTTTCTTTACACGGTACTTACCAGTGTGCAGGGGGTGTGAGGATGGCAAAGAGCTGGCAGTACAGCCACCAAGCCAATATAGAGAAGGACTCCGATGCCCGGCATCTTTTCATGCTCACTACGGTGAAGGTAAAATAGTCTATTAGATTCATATGCAAAAGATAAAGTAGACGTCCGTTGCCAATCAAACCCCTACCATCAATCACAACCTGAACAAATGACTTGTTACTAGTGTGTGTGTCGCCACCGGCTCTCGCACACACTATTTTGTGTTACCGTCGTCAGCGACTTTACCAAGTTACTGCGCATGCTTTATAGAGACAAATAATATCTGTTTATTTTTAAATTTATTCTAAAAAATGGTGTGGAACAGTAGTACCGTGCAGAGCGACGGGTCCGTGAAACACAGCCATGAATTTCTTAAAGTAATCCCGAAGTTATTGCATTTAATAGGAGGTTTTTCTAGTTATTAGTTGGCTCGAACTGAACTGAAAAATGGACAGGCCTATAAATAAAGCAAATTTGGACGTGATGTGGTTTGTGAATAGAAATATTAATACATGATCACCGTGCACATTTACATAATGAACTTAATGTTAAAACATAAAGTGCTCGTGGGGGGTCGGTGGCATTTATTCTAAAGTTAAAGAGGTACGCTTGAGACCCCCTGCTATAGACGAAGAATATGTATGTATGTATGTATTTTGCTCTGACTAATGCTGCGGTTATGGAATAGAGTCAGCAGTATCCGTTTCAGACGCAGTCGGATTTATAGCGTCGTTAACGGTTACGCGGAACGGACATCGACGGAACATTTACACACGGATTGTGTCTGGGAGCAGAAAGCGTAATAATCACGCAAGCTACTTGAACGTGATGTGGAATGTAGTCGCAGCTGACGTGAACGCACAGAGAGCACAGAGCAGAGCTGCTTCTTACCGCTGCGGGTTGGTCGGTGTGCTCCTGCCTCACTGCACACCATCACTACAGCAGGAGTTTGATGGAGAAAACTGAGCCGCTTCCTCGCCTCGGGATGTCAAGTGTGCTCTGCTAGTGTGCAGAGAGGTATATATATGTATTTGCGGAAGCAAGAGAGCAACGGAAGCCAGAGTCACATGTAAGAGCTGTCAAGATCACGCAGTGAGATTCACAGTGCACACACACACACACACACACACACACACAACACACATCTCCAATTACACATGCAACAGCAGTTCTGCTTTACTCACTGCATGTTCTCTGCGCCATGGAGGATATCTAGAGCCAGTGCAGAAATCTGCACAGACACTTCATAAATAAAGGCCGAGGAAGCGTGTCTGTGGGGGAAAAAGTTGCGGAAACGTTCCGTCCCGGATCGGGGGGGGACAATTCTCCATTTCTGCAAGTGGTCAAATATCACACTGCGTTATTTTGTGTACACATGCAAGTGCGAAGACCCTCAGGGTGGAACAGAAACACTGACGATGCAATCTTTTATTTTTTTAAGATGTGATTGCTTTAAAAAAAATAAATTAAAAAAATGATAATGATAATAATAATAATAATAATGATAATAAATCAACTTTAGCCTTGTTGAACAGACCACATGAATCTTTGAAAGGAAACACGCCCATGACAGCCACTACTGGTTTCACTCGTCAAGACACTACTGAAGAGGAAACCGCTGAAAGCTCACACCCTTCCTGTCGAAAAGCAAAAACCCATTACTTTATGCTACACAATAAAAAATAAAAAAAAAAACTGTTTTCTGGCACCTTCCTGTACCAGTACTCACAATTCGGCATCAGTGTGAAAAGCTTCATAGGGAGTACATTTCATCTGCTCATGCATGTTAAGAATTCTGGACTTTAATCCATCTGATTTAGGCAGTGGTATAAGTATATCAGGTGTATGATTTTATATGATTTGCTGCTCAAATTTTATTGCCCTCATTAAAGCTTTAGAAAACGTCGTTCTATTCGAAAAACGAGGAAACTGACTGAAACCACTGTAGTCCGAGATGCAATCGAGTTCTTGATTAAATTCATCGTTTTTAAGCCAGAATCGATGTATGGGGTTATTACGTTTTCGATAACGGCAAGCTATGATACTTGTGCCGGCTGCAAGGCAAACACCCCAGGTTTGTATTATATGCTTGAAAGTTTGTAAACCCTTTAAAATCGCCTATATATCGGAATAATTATGACCCAAAACATCGTCAGATTTTTACACGAGTCCTAAAGCTAGACAAAGAGAACCCGATTAAAGAAATGAGACAAAATTATTACACTCGGTCATTTATTTACTGCTTAAAATGACCCAATATTGCATATCTGTGAGTGGTAAAAGTATGTGCACCTCTAGGATTAGCAGTTAATCTCCAGTCAGACAGATTGTGTAGAGATGGAGGAAATTCAGCACCATTGTCCCCTCCACAGGAGTGAAGACCAACAAAGATCACTCCGAGAGCAAGATGTGTAATAATCCACGAGGTCACAAAGGAACCCAAGGTAACGTCTAAGCAACTGAAGGCCTCTCTCACATTGACTAATGTTCATGTTCATGAGTCCACCATCAGGAGAACACTGAACAACACTGGTGTGCATGGCAGGGTTGCAAGGAGAAAGCCACCGCTCTCCAAAAAGAACATCGCTGCCCATCTGCAGTTTGCTAAAGATCACATGGACGATCCAGAAGACTACTGGAAAAATGTTTTGTGGATGGAGGAGACCAAAATTGAACTTTATGGTTTAAATGAGGTGTGTTACTGTATGTTTGGAGAAAGGAAAACACTGCGTTCCTGCATAAGAAATATATCCCAACTGTGAAACATTCTGGGGGAAGTGTCATGGTTTAGGCCTGTTTTGCTGCATCTGGGACAGGATGACCTGCCATCATTACCAGCTTTCTGACGGACAGGCAGCAGCTTGTGAGACTGGGAAAATTCACTTCCAGCACCCGTACAATCAGCACTGGTGCCCCCCAGGGATGTGTCCTCTCCCCACTACTCTTCTCACTCTCTCTCTATACCAATGACTGTACCCCCAAGGAACCCTCGGTCAAGCTCCCGAAGTTTGCAGACGACACCACTGTCACCGGCCTCATCCGAGATGACGATGAGTCTGCATACAGAAGGGAGGTTAAACAGCTGGCTGGCTGGTGCAGTCCAAACAATCTGGAGCTGAACACACTCAAAACAGTGATGATAGTGGACTTTAGGAGGAACACCCCAACACTGACCCCCCCTCACCAACAGTACTGTAGCAACAGTGGACTCATTCCGGTTCCTGGGCACTACCACCTCATAGGACCTGAAGTGGGAGACACATGTTGATTCCACTGTGAAAAAGGCCCAGCAGAGGTTCTACTTCGTTCGCCAGTCGAGGAACCTGTTGAGTTCAACCTGCCACAGGCGCTGTTGATACAGTTCTACTCAGTAGTCATTGAGTCTGTCCTCTGCACTTCAGTAACTGTCTGGTTTGGTTCAACTACGAAATCAGATATCAGAAGACTACAAAGGACATTTCGGACTGCTGAAAGGATTACTGGTTGCCCCCTGCCCTCCCTTCAAGAACTTTACACTTCCAGAATGAGGACGAAGGCTGTAAAAAATCACTCTGGACACCAGTCACCATGCCCATTACACCTTTTTGAGCTGATGCCTTCTGGCCAATGATTCTGAGCACCAAAACCATCAGGTTCAGGAACAGTCTCTTCCCCAAGACTATCCATCTAACGAACTGAACCATTGAGCAATAAATATGTTTAATACACAGTTTAATCTTTTTATATTTAGCCAGTACATTCAACTTCTCTCTCTCTCTCTCTCTCTCTCTCTTCTCTCTCTATATATATATATATATATATATATATATATATATATTCTCTCCCTGTGCTGCGGGGGTTTCCTCCGGGTACTCCGGTTTCCTCCCCCAGTCCAAACACATGCACGGTAGGCTGATGGGCGTGTCTAAAGTGTCCGTAGTGTATGAACGGGTGTGTGAGTGTGTATGTGATTGTGTCCTGTGATGGACTGGCACCCTGTCCAGGGTGTACCCCGCCATGTGCCCCATGCTCCCTGGGATAGGCTCCAGGTTCCCCCGTGACCCTGAAAAGGAGTAAACGGTAGAAGATGGATGGATATATATATATTATAAAAAAAATTCCAGATGTTTTTTCTTTTTTTAAAACAGAAATCTTACTAAGCTTGTTTAAACTTGTCATGCCTTATCTAAACATACACCACTCCGAACGAAAGTTTGTGGAAACATGACAATAACACCCACATGTGCTTGTTGAACATCCCATTCCAGTTAAATCAAACACCATGGAACTGGGATCAGTCTAACTGAGATAGATAGATAGATAAGATAGATAGATAGATAGATAGATAGATAGATAGATAGATAGATAGATAGATAGATAGATAAATAAATAGGATAGATAGATGATATAGATAGATAGATAGATAAATAAATAGATAGATAGATAGATAGATAGATAGATAGATAGATATAGATAGATAGATAAATAGATAGATAAATAGATAGATAGATAGATAGATAGATAGATAAATAGATAGATCAAACACCATGGGACTGGGATCAGTCTAACTGAGATAGATAGATAGATAAATCAAACACCATGGGACTGGGATCAGTCTAACTGAGATAGATAGATAGATAGATCAAACACCATGGGACTGGGATCAGTCTAACTGAGATAGATAGATAGATAGATCAAACACCATGGGACTGGGATCAGTCTAACTGAGATAGATAGATAGATAGATCAAACACCATGGGACTGGGTGAGGTCTAACTGAGATAGATAGATAGATAGATAGATAGATAAATAGATAGATAGATAGATAGATAGATAGATAGATAATAAATAGATAATAATAGATAGATAATGATAGATAATAATAAATAGATAGATAGATAGATAGATAATAATAGATAGATAAATAGATAGATAGATAGATAGATATAGTAATGATAAGTAGATAATAGATAGATAGATAGATAGATAGATAGATAGATAGATAGATAGATAGATAAATAGATAGATAGATAGATAGATAGATAGATAGATAGATAGATAGATAATAGATAGATAGATCAAAACCATGGGACTGGGATCAGTTAAGAGATAGATAGATAGATAGATCAAAACCAATGGGACTGGGATCAGTCTAACTGAGATAGATAGATAGATAGATAGATAATGAATAGATAGATAGATAGATAGATAGATAGATAGATAGATAGATAGATAGATAGATAGATAGATAGATAGATAATAGATAAATAGATATGATAGATAGATTAATATATAATAATAGATCAAACACCATGGAACTGGGATCAGTCTAACTGAGATAGATAGATAGATAGATAGATAGATAGATAGATAGATAGATAGATAGATAGATAGATAGATAGATAGATAGATAGATAGATAGATAGATAGATAGATAGATAGATAGATAGATAGATAGATAGATATCGTACTGCATTTAAGAAGTCAGGAGAAATCTCACCCCTGTTTCATCACATTAACACAACCTTACATTTTCCCCTACCATTTAATTTCTCATTAGACAGTGCTCCAATGTTTAAAATATTAATATATATATATATATATATATAAAATACATTCCACATCTCTTCAACCTCCCGTTGCTGTACGTGGAGTTCATTTATGTGCGTAAACTGAAAGTGTGTCGTCGGATTATTTGATCAATGTGCATTAGATACCCCCTTGTGGTGGTGAAAACACAACAGCTCTGTTCACCGTATGAAATTCCATCTAAAAGTGATGGACCGTTTAAAAATAAAGAAATACATTTTTTTTTAAAAAATGGCAGAAAACTTCAACCAGATTGTACACGTTCACAGACTGGCACCATATAGTTTATTTACCGGTCCCACAACCTCCGTGATACCGAGGATCAAACCTAATAAATTAATATCATACACTAGTACATCACAGTTAAGTATTACAGTAACATGACAATTTCTTTTGGATTTCCTGCACAAACACCAACGGCAACGGACAGCTTCGACTACACCGCATGCAAAGCACTAAATCTAGTGAAGCAGTCTTGCATTTAAGTTAAAAATAGTCAAGGTGTATAGAGGTAATTGGAATTGTTTTTGGCATGTCTTTCGCCTATATATGGGTTGTATTTGTGGTGCAGAGTAAAATTCTAAAACCATCCAGTTACTGTAGAAATGCAATAGTTACAGTCGCTCATCGCTGTAACGTGTTATAAATGCATTCTGTGACTGTGGTCAATGGTTCAAACCTGCCACTGAATCAGGCTGGATTAATTAACTATAAATGGGACATATCCCAGTGTCTTTTCATAAATTACATCAAAATCGGCTTTAAAAACAAATCGTCCTCAGCCATCCAGAGACTTCCTTAATCCACATGGGGCATGCGTTGGAGATTTTCACCCATAATCCCGGTTTATAATCTGCGCAGATGAATAGGCGCTCACACTGTGGACTGCTCGGTCATTATCATGCCATCTGGATGCCCCCTTGGCATGTGGTTTTGTCAGCATGGCACCGAGATGCTCCTCAGCCATCTAGAGGTTTTCCAAGGTACACCATCGTGACTTCAGTGTTACCGTAAACAGCTGAGACGGCTGGGAAGAGGCAGGTCTTGGGCAGTCCCCTGAACGCCACGCCGAGAAACTCGAACCCTCGCTCAAACGCCAGGGTCTTGTCATCCATGTCTAGAATCACACGTATTCGCTCTCCTATCTGGAACATTAAAACAAGCATAGCCAGTAAGTATATTTTTATTTAAATTCCTATTCTGTGTGTGTGTGTGTGTGTGTGTGTGTGGAATCGACTCCAAAACTTGACTTCTAGTTTTTGACTCTTATTGGGAGTCGCGTTAATGTGAACCAAAAGGAGTAGGATGACGATTTGATGACCGGACACAAATATTATAAAATGCAATATTTATTATATTATAGGCTGTAATATTTATATAATAATATAAATATATATCGTGTCTATGAAAATTAAACAACGTAGACTTTATTAACGCTACTGGGTCGAAAAATTAGTTTAACTACTTACTACTGACTGACTAAATGTGTTTATGCCATTAATGGTAAATGGTCTGCACTTATATAGTGCTTTTTTTTAACCGTACCAGTTCTACAGACAGTTCTTACGCGGATGTCCATTCACACACACACACACACACCAATGGTAGCAGAGCTAAAATGCTAGGCGCTAGCCTGCCATCAAGAGCAATTTGGCTTCAGTGTCCAAGGACACTTCAGCATGTGGAGTCATGTGGGCCAGGAATCGAACTGCCAACCCCATGATTAGTGCACAACCCGCCCGAACACCTGCGCCAACAGCCGCCGCATCATACACATGCTTCAGGATCCGAGTTGTGTTTTGAACTGAGAAAATGTTTGTCCTGATGACTGAAACCATGTTCATTTCCAACCTATCGAGTTGTTACACAATGTACCCCCATTTTTTCCCCAAATTAGCATGACTGAGGCGGCTGTGGATCAGGTGGTAGAGCGGGTCGTCCACTGATCGTAGGGTTGGGCGGTTCGATTCCCGGTCCACGTGACTCCACATACCGAAGTGTCCTTGGGCTGGACCCTGAACCCCAAGTTGCTCCCGTTGGCAAGTTAGCGCCATGCATGGCAGCTCTGCTACCATTGGTGTGTGTGTGTGTGTGTGTGTGTCAATGCATGGGGAATTAATAAACATGATTCATTGCACCAATAAATGATTACATATTAAAAATATATATATATATATATATATTACTCTTGTGAAAACACAAGTTACGCCATGATACCAAAAGCGTAGTGTACTATGAATAGTTCCCATACTTTAGCTGAGGTTTTCTCTGTTGTGATGTTCATAAAATACGGAAGTTATGTTCCATGCCGCAGAATGCTTCATAACACATTCCATCTAATCAATAATGAAATTCATTGCCAGCTATTTTTTATTTATTTATTTATTTTTTTATCTCAGAATGATTTTGCTACAGTTGTTGCAGTCCTACTGGAGAGCACAGTGTAATGTATTTTACAACATAAAGAACAAGAACATGGAATTGTGAAGAAAATTCATAAATAAAAATGTCAAGACTTTCCATAGAAATAAGCTAGTACCTGTAGAAAGATTACAGCACGGCAATTAATACTATTTTAATAATTATATGCGTTACGCTGGTCTTATGCTGTGCGATTCCAGCGGTCTTTTTTGACTATTACTTGTCACAAAGTCTTCTGAAACAGACTGTGCCATAACGACTGTGCCAAAGCTTCACGTTGTCACAATAGTATATACACCCTGATCAGCCATAGCAGAAAACCACCTGACTAATAAATGTGTAGGTTTCTCCTTAAGCTGCCAAAACTGCACTCACTTATCAAGGCATGGGCTCCCCGAGACCTCTGAAGGTGTGCTGTGGTATCTGGCACCAAGAATTTAAGAAGTCTTGTAAGTTGCAACGTGGGGCTTCGGTGGATTGGACTTGTTTGATGCTTGATCGGATTGAGATCTGGGGAATTTGGAGGCCAAGTCAACACCTTGAACTCATCGTCATGTTCCTCAAACCGTTCCTGAATCATTTTTGCAGTGTGGCAGGGCACATTATCCTGCTGTTGCGTTGAAGGGGTGTACATGGTCAGCAGTAGTGTTTAGGTAGGTGGTACGTGTCAAAGTAACATCTACATGAATGCC
>CM022757.1:37419450-37501950 GCA_012411365.1 Ameiurus melas
TTACATAGTCGGCTAACTTAGTATGCAGGTTTCTGATTGATACGTCCTCTGTGCCAAGGCTGCTCTTTGGGCCTGTGGATAAAGAAGCCCTAGACCGCAGAGTTCAAGCTTTGGAATCATATATCCAACAGAACAAGGAAACCAGCACCAAAATTTTTTTCAGGGGCCAAATCAATGCTCTGACTTTCTCTGAAGGTCCACGGGTCTGGTCAGAGCTGCAAGCTCACTGGATCCTTAAGACTCACCGTCGACCTTCTCAGGGCTCAAAGTCCCATCAATTTCAGGCCCTGAAAAAGCTGCTGATTTGAACCAAGAAGTGAATTCCTTCTTGGACAAAGGCACTACACAAAGAGTAGATTCCACCTCTTGGACCAATTCCTACTCAATTTATTATTCAGAAAAAGAACATTCTAGATCTTAGGGGACTGAATTGGCTCCTTAAAGACCCCCCTTTCGCTTGGTCGACAGAGACACATTCGCATCATAGCAAAAGGGGAACAGACCCTGACCCACTGGAGCTGCAAGGTAGAGGTATGCCTAAGAGCAGAACCCCCTCTGAGTGGAGTGGTGTGGTGAAACAGACTACCCCATGACTGACCTCACACCTCACTACCTATATGCGTTTTCACCTCATTTGCAGATTCTGGTAACATTAGGTGAACTGTATGCCACGGCGATAAGGTTGCCTTCCATGCACTTAGTGGCCAGATGATTCAGGAGTGTCCTAGTTGCCAAAGCTAATGTTCCTGGCTAAGGTTATTTATTCCAAACGTGTGAACCTTGCAATGCTCTACAAAGGTTCATCAGCAGAACATTCCCTACTGTGTATAGTACACATTTTCCAGAGCTATATTAACAGTTTAGAAGCTATTCGTTCATCACCTCAGTTATTGATCGGTCATTGCAAAGCCACACGCAATCCCTTGTCTTAAGCGGAAACTGGCCCACAGAGTAACACAGGTGAACACCACTGCCTACGAACAGGCTGGACACTCAGCCACTACCCTGACGTCCCATGATGAGTGTAGCGAATAATTCATCATAGTCACCTTGTAACTTTTGTCGAAGGTCTCAGCACGTGTATGCACGCACAGTAGAGAACGTTCAGGGGTTGGACCGTGTGTTCGTAGAACAACAGTTACATCCGTCACTAGCATTCTGTAGATTATAACATGTCTGTCTTAACGAGTTCTTTAATAAAAGTTTGATCATCAAAAGTGCCTTCAATTTACAAGTACATTGAAGCGCTACAAAGTCCAGTTATCTCCATTCGAACTGTACGCTTTATTTTGACTGTCTCGAATTTCCCGTTCGTGTGTTTTAGAAACCATATCAAATATCATTTCAAAACTGTACAAATGTCCGTTTAAAAAAAAAAAAAAAAAGATCACACTGCCAATTCATACCCATTTCTGCATTTACTAACAGCAGAACTCCTGCATTTGATCTTAATGGTCTTGGGACGATGGCAAAAACACAGTCGAGTACCCGAAACCCACCGGAGTTTGTTATACAGAACAATGCTGTCAGAAACGAACTCCTTTTAAGGATCCGCCATTTAGGCGTGAATGTCAGTTGTTCTTAAGTATACAGGCATACACATTGTTAACATGTTTATTACATGAAATCTGACTCTTGAGGTAATTTCCCCATATATATATATATATATGTATTTATATGGAGTATTCATTAGATCCAGGGCTCGTTTTCGAAGAACCGATTTCATGTAATATGCGTAATGTGTGCAGATCTTGTTCATATGCCATATGACTTTGTTTTCGAAGATGCCACGCGTCACTAAAGTTGAGAGAAAAGTTCGGCAGCGCCATCGACGTTCACAGACTCCTGTGGTTTCTCCCTCGAGATCTGGAAAACAACATTTTGACAAACTTTCAATCGGCTACGATGATGGTCACATGATATGAACTGTACAGTACGGTCTATAAGAACAAACCTTCTTTATAGAGGATGACTTGAAGGGTGTTGGATAAAGGCAGACTGCTAGGAGTCCTGAGCAAACTATCAAATGGCAAGAATACTGTGTAAAAGACGTGATGAACACATTACCGGTGTTTTCGCCGTCGATTCTTTGGCTGTGGATTTTGAAATGCTTCTCATGTCCCGCTGCACCTCGGTGAACATCTGATTCAAGTTCTCCACTTTCTCCTTTTTCAGGGTGTTGATCTGGTCAAGAAGAGAGTGACGTGTCAAATCCCACGTTTCAATGCACACCAGTTCACAGACTATTCTTATTCGAGTCACGCATCAGAAATCGGACCACGATAATAATGAGGAATAAACGAGGAAAGTCAAAAACATTTCAAAGAGAAAAGTTACCCGTAACATAACACTATTTACTTCATCTTTCTTCCGGTTGTGATAATCTAGTGGCTACAATCCCACATTTAATCATTTAATACAGTCGTCTGTGCGTTCCTTTCGACTATCGCATTGACTTTTAATGCCATCTGGTTAATTATTTGAGACTTGTCCATCTAAGAACGCTGTAAAAGTGGGAAAAGTGCTTACGTGTTTTAATGAAGTCTTCACAGGCTTAGTTTTGGACTTGGGCTTGGACTGCTTGTTGGCCACTTGAAACACATTCTGCTGTTTTTTTCCCTTCTGTTTATTTTTCGCCATGTTTTCCTGGAAAAACACGATCGTTAGCAAAAAAAAAAAGAAACACGTGCTCGCCGTGCTGCGGGGGTTTCCTCCGGGTTCTCCGGTTTCCTCCCCCAGTCCAAAGACATGTATGGTAGGCTGATGGGCGTGTCTAAAGTGTCCGTAGTGTATGAATGGGTGTGTGTGTGTGTCCTGTGATGGACTGGCACCCTGTCCAGGGTGTAACCCCGCCTTGTGCCCCATGCTCCCTGGGATAGACCCCAGGTTCCCCCGTGACCCTGAGAAGGAGTAAGCGGTAGAAGATGGATGGATGGATGGAAAAAGAAACGGTGAAATGAGTCAGATTGTAAACAGCCAGTTGTAGACTAGACTGGACTGACCGATAGAAGAGACTAGCCGTCTCAGAGGGTCAAAGGTCAGAGGATCTTCCTACATGTGGAGAGAGACAAACAAACAAAAAGCCTTGCATTAGAAAGGTGTGAGGAACTTCATCACTTACAGTCGATGTCCTTCTTAAACCGTCTCAGCACGTGTATTCGGAGTGCTAGTCCCGAGGCATCTTCTTCTTCTGCTTAGTGTAGGGGCTTGTGACCAAGAGCAGGGAGCATTACTGCCACCTGCTGTTCATATTCATCATACCCAGTGAACGAATAGTTTTACTTCCATACTGTGGAATGTCCATGAAACAATGTAGCACATGTTTTTGAGAAAATATCAAAAATATCAGGACCATCATACAGCCGCATTCATACATTGAGAATAGAAAGGATTTGCAAGGATTTGTGAATATACACAGGAAAGTGCGAGAGCAGAAGCCTGTTTTGCCGTTGAGTGTCAGTAGAATTTATGGCTTGGTTCTTTAGTTTTGACCACGTCCTTGACATTGTGTCGCTGACATATAGCAGCACACAGTCCTCCCCTCTACTCCACAACTTGGGATACATTTGAGGACACAAACCAGTATATATGTTATATATTCTTACTCCACTAGAGTGAAGATAAAATGGTACCCTCAATCTGATCAGTCTAAAGTGTCAAATGAGACATGCATTATATGGCTAAAAGTTACAGTATGTGGTCATGTGACCATCAAACCCTTTACCAAACTGTTGCCACGAAGTTGGAAGCACACAATAATATAGATCGTCTTTGTACTGTATACTGTAGCATTAAGATTTCCCATCCCTGGACCTAAAGGGGTCTATGTGATTATGCCCTGTGATGGACTGGAACCCTGTCCAGGGTGTAACCCCGCCATGCTCCCTGGGATTGGCTCCAGGTTCCCGTGACCCTGAAGAAGGAGTAAGTGGTAGAAGATGGATGGATGGACCTGTTCCAGCATTCCCTGTGCACAAATCGAGCTCCATGGTTTGCCAAAATTGGTGTGGAAGAACTCAAATGGCCTGCAATGAACCTTGACCTCAACCCCACTGAACAGCCCAGCGCCTTCTTGCCCAAAATCTGTGCCTGGCTGAATTTTCAAAAATCCCCAGAGCCCCACTCCAAAATCTAGTGGAAAGCCTACCCAGAAGAGCGGAGGTTATTATAACAGAAAAATTGGATTAAATCTGGAACGAGTTGATGTGTGTGATGGTCGGGTGTCCACAAAACTTGATCCTTTTTAGTGATCTTTAAAGTAGTACGTGAAAATTATATTCGTTTTAAACATTCTATAGGTGCCATTGTTTTGATGTAAATTTACGACAGCTTATGGGGTGCAGTCAGTGTTCCAGTTCATCCCGAAGGTGTTGAGGTCAGGGTTCTGTGCAGGACACTCGTTTTCTTATACATGAACCATGACTTTATGCTTCATATGAAAGCGTTTGTAGGGTTGCACGACAAGAAGGTGATTCATGATTATAGTTACTGTCCACACACATCGTGGTGGTGTCGGGGAAATTAGACAACACTCGCAGACTCGTCCTCTGAAAGTGAAAAGGTTTATTACAGGAGAGAATAAAGCAGGATAGAAGGATGAGAGCGCTCTGATGTGCTTGTGCTGAACCACTACTATGTAAATGAAAAGCAGAGCGTGACACACTTCTGTGTACCGAGTTTGAGGCAGTTCAAACAGGCCTTGTTTTAGGCTCTTAGAAGATGTGCGGATGAACCTTGAGCAGAAGAACATGTCTGTGTTCTTGGTTAGTTATATAGAAATTACGCACAGTGCTCAGGAGCACTCACATCTCACTCCACCACCAGATGGCATTAATGATTGTTTTGATTTTGTCCACAGGGCTTCTGCTAAGTCTGTTCATTCACTGCAAAGCCATTTGACCGTTTATTTCTCACTCAGTGTTTGTTCATGCGTTCTGACTATCTGAAACTCTGTGGCAGTTCTGCACCTTTGAGGTCTCAACCCATGAACTGTAGAAACAGGACAAGTGTGTACTAACTCAAAGCTTAGTAAAGGCTTATGGAGTGAGTGTGGAGATGGGGACAAAAAAGGACCACACGATATAAGCGCGTTAAAGGTCACAGACGGCCATTACTATGCAGTGAGAGATGGGGAGAGAGAGAGAGAGAGAGAGAGAGAGATGTGTGTGTGTGTGTGTGTGTGTGTAGGAGAGAGAGAGAGAGAGAGAGAGATTGTGTGTGTGTGTGTGTGTGTGTGTGTGTGTGTGTGTGTGTGTGTGTGTGTGTGTGTAGGACAGAGAGAGACAGAGAGAGATTGTGTGTGTGTGTGTGTGTGTGTGTGTGTGTGTGTGTGCAGGACGAGAGAGAGACAGAGAGAGAGAGATTGAGTGTGTGTGTGTGTGTAGGAGAGAGAGAGAGAGCAAGAGAGAGAGAGAGACAGAGAGAGAGATTGTGTGTGTGTGTGTTGTAGGAGAGAGAGAGAGAAGAGAGAGAGAGATTGTGTGTGTGTGTGTGTTGTAGGAGAGAGAGTGTTTTGTGTGTGTGTGTGTGTGTGTGTTTTTTGTGTAGTGTGTGTGAGAGAGAGAGAGATGTGTCATCATCGATTGCGCTAGTTCTTCCTCCTTTACTGATTTTGCGTGTGTGTGTGTGTTCGGGTTAGGTGTGTGTGTGTGTGTGTGTGTGTGTGTGTGTGTGTGTGTGTGTGTGTGTGTGTGTGTGTGTGTGTGATGACACAGGCACAGTGAGTGTCGGTGTTTAGGGACCGGTATATTACCCGCGGCGCGTCTCTTCTTGGTCACTGGCGCTTTACGCACTGAAGCCATCAGCGCGAGCGGATCCTCCTCGAACCGGCGAACCTGTGACCATGTCTCACGACTGGGGATACGGAGCGGATAACGGTAAGACTCTGATCGCCCTTCATACCACCGACGGACGAGTGCGGGACAGAATGAACGGATGAATGGAGGAATGGGGGGGAAAATAAAAATTCCCACGCGCTGCCCGCGCATCATGTTTCCGTGACCTTGTTCACGCAGCACACGACACAGCCGGACCTCTCCACGTCGCATTCAGCCCCGCAGTGCACAACTCAGCCCCGCAGTGCTGACATAGCTTCACAGGGCTCACGTGGTCCAGATGGATGTTATTTTATATATATATATATAAAAAAAAAAAACCAATTCGATTTGTACAGAATACAATAGACACTGTCTCAAAGCAGCTTTGCAGAAATATCACCTCGGTACACAGATATTAATATGAATATTCAGCATTAGGGATCGTCCTGCGTGTGTTAGTGATGCTAGAGAGAGATTGTGTGTGTGTGTGTGTAGGAGAGAGAGACAGAGAGAGAGAGTGTGTGTGTGTATTCTCTCTCACTGATGCTACTGAGCTGATTCTGAATAGTCCTTCATTTGTCATTGCAGGACCGGACACATGGCACGAGCAGTTTCCGATCGCTAACGGACCCCGCCAGTCTCCCATCGACCTTGTGACTGCTGAGGCTCGGTATGACCCTGAGCTCAGGCCACTCACACTGCGTTATGATCCATCCGTTTCGCTGGACATCATCAACAACGGCCACTCCGTCCAGGTCACTTTCGCAGACGACAAGGACGCATCAAGTTAGTGCATCAAAATTTGTATTCGATTTATTTAGACCCCTAATTGTTTTATTTTTTTTAGAAATGTACACCAAAGTACAGTGTTGCGTTAACGATGTTCATTTTCATACAGTTTATACCACCCGTAGTACTGAGGTGGTCGATTTAGACCTGTAACTGCTGTAGTGTTCGACTCTTGCACCTATTACCACTGGAAGTATGTGTGGGTGTTCATTCTGCACGGTTTGGTATATAGGTGTTCATTCGGCACTTAGGGATTTGCTGGGTGACTGGATGTGATGACGTGCCAGATGGAAAACTGTAGCTATAAAAAAAAAATGAAGATTAATAATTCCACACACTGGGTTGAAGATTGGAATGCATTATTATAATGGAATGTTTATTGAATCGTGTGAATACTGTTCTCAGATTCATCAGATCACCCCGATAAAGACGTATCTGGAGTGTCTGAGGTCAGATCCCTCATGATACAAAAGAAAACGTTTAATGGGTCCATTTGTATGTCGTAGCCGACTGAGATGTCAGTACCTCAAAGGTACTCAAACGCTCATTCTTTATTTAAAAAAAAAGCAACAACAAATTTCCACACATTTTAGAATAATAATAAAGTCATTAAACTCTGGGATAACTCAAACTGAACGATGGGAATTATGTCGTGATAAAAAAAAAAAAAAAAATAAAATCCAGAATAAATCAAAATAATTGAGTATTCTAGCGTCTTCGAAGTCGACGCCCTTTTGGTCTAGAATTTCCAGAAATGTATTCTTGGCGTTTTCTCAACCGATTTCTTCAGGAATTTTCCCCGAGATGCTTTTGTTTTGTTTTTTTTAAACAGTATTGAAGGAGTTCACACCGACGCTGGAGTCTTTTTGTCTGCACAAAAAGTTCGTTTTCTGATGAAAGAGATGAATAGGATTATATTTTCATCTACAACACCGATTTGGAACATTGAATCGTTTCGATTTGAAACCTTCAGATCAAAAGGTTTTTGAGATCATGTGAAACGTTTCAACGTTTCACCGGTAGTGTGTGTGTGTGTGTGTAAATGACGACGTATCTGTAATGTAAACCAACGGAAACACAACAACAACAACAACAACAACAACAGCATCCTGCAGACGATGTGCAGTTATTCCTGTGTGTCTGCTAACTTGGTGTAGTTATATTTCGCCAAATGCCCGAATGTGGAAGTGTGAGCAGAAAGGCGGCACACAAAAAAGGTCCCTAGTGAACTTTTGACTCATACTCTGTTAAACATTAACCACGTGTCAGTCTTTAGTGGAAGGTACTTCTGTCCCGAGAACAAATGACGACTGTTACACACGAACGTGTTCAGGAAAGTAAATGTGATTTTATTGCACTGTAATGCGTCACACACGTTGTGTTATAAACAAATCACAAACACTATACGTACAAGAATGCGTGTTAGGGGACGGTAGTGGCGGTTATATCATTACTCCATTGAGGTCATCCCTAACTCTAGCTATGTGTAATAATGACAGAAAGAACTTTATTCCACCAATTATGGGGAACGTTTGACAGATTCTCCTTTTCAAATGTTAAATCATGGTCGGAAACAGTTTTTTTTGTGTTGTGTGCTTGCGTCTGACAGCTCTGACAGGGGGGCCCATAACCGGCATCTACAGACTTAAACAGTTCCATTTTCACTGGGGATCTAGCGATGATAAAGGCTCCGAGCACACAGTTGATGGGAAATTGTACCCTGCTGAAGTATGTACCGTCCATATCCTAATCCATATCCTAATCCATATCCTAATCCATATCCTAATCCATATCCTAATCCATATCCTAATCCATATCCTAGTGCCTACACAAGGTTATGCAATTCAGTCGATTTTTGGGCTACATGCTGTGTCTGTTTTGTCCTTGTGAAATATATGGCAAGACCTAGACTACACTATGAGTTTTGGTGCAAGTAAAGATGTGGGTTTTTTTTTTTTTTCTTACTCTCTAGCTTCATCTAGTTCACTGGAATACTTCATATCCCAACTTTGGAGAAGCTTCTAGCAAGTCTGATGGCCTCGCCGTGGTTGGAGTCTTCTTGGAGGTCCATACACATAAAATCATTTTAATGCTTTATACTTATTTTATTTTTTTTTTTATAATAAAACGTGAGATACCATGAGATAAAACACTGTGTGTATGAAGTGTGTTCTGTATTTCGCCTTCAACAGATTGGAGCTGAAAACCCTCAACTCCAGAAAGTTATCGATGTACTGGATGCCATTAAAGCAAATGCAAGTTCTGTGAGACTTTTACGTTAAGGGTCTAATTTCGTCGATTTATTCTGAGATAAACTCGTGGTTTTCTGGATTTCCTCCCAGGGAGCACAGACGTCATTCGCAGACTTTGACCCCACTATGCTGCTGCCTAACACTCTGGACTACTGGACATACGACGGCTCCTTGACCACACCCCCACTGCTCGAGAGTGTTACATGGATTGTCTGCAAGAAGTCGATCAGTGCTAGCCCTGCACAGGTCCTGTCCATCTTCATGAACATATCATTCATCGGACCTTCTCATACTCATAGCGGAACAGCGTTAGCTACTCATTACTGATATAAACATAGCAGCGTGTTCCGAAATGTTCCATAGCAATTAGAAGGAAGTTTAGTTCCTGGATAAATCTTTGTTTGTATAATTATGCTCCGTGGGGTTTAACCAGACTGACCACTAGCTTCATCTCAGAGTTTGAGTTGTTTGAACAATTCTAGACTATTGTGCCGACTCATTCTTTCAGTCTCTATTCTTTTTTTTTTTCTCTGATCTGCTGGTCTCCCAGGCATAGAGGCCTGTAAAAGTTCTCACTTCCCAGAGAAATGCCATGACTTTTGCATCCTCATACTGTCAATCTCCACATTTAACCTTTATTTAGCTGCCGACGGGAGTTTTTAAATTGATTATATCAGATACTACACAAAGACGTAAATGGGATTTATAAATGTTTGTGTGAACACGACCGTTCAATACATCTATATTCCTAATCCCATTATATCTCACTATTGCTTTTCTTCTATATTTCTCTTTTATGGAAAATAGATGGAGAAATTCCGCGGCCTGCTCTTCTCTGTGGAGGGGGAGCCCGAGTGTCATATGGTGGATAACTACCGCCCACCTCAGCCTCTGAAAGGTCGCGAAGTCCGCTCATCTTCCAAATGAGCTGCTCCTGGATTCTTCAGCCTGCCCCCGACCCCCGTCATGTTGTTTTGTTTTCACATTAGAATCATATTTCCCTGCCATCTGACAAAAGCACTACAGAGTCTTTGCTTCTTCTTTTTTTTTTTTTACGCTCCATTTTTAGATATATAGACAGCGGAAGGATAATTAGCTTCTGTATATTTCGGGTATGGTGTCTGGCTCATCGTGATCAAGATTCACCAAAATCTACACACATGCAAACCAAATATCGAACTCCAAGCTGCAGTGAAGTGGGCCATCTGTCATGGTGATCTCTCTCTGCCTGCTTCAGGATCATGGCAGCTTAGCAAAAAGAAGCTTACCACCATAACATCCCTTAAAGCACCCCTTTTACAGATATACCGTACTGTGCAAGCCATTCAGTCATGCAAGTTTTCTAATGAAATCACTGTTCCAGGTTTTTTCGAGAACTTGATATAGTTCTTCTTCTTCTTCTTCTTCTTGGTCTACTAGCTGCTATGGTCCTGTAACATTGAATGAAAAAAAAAAATCTAATTTCTTTCTTTTCTCCCGACACTAATGCAGTAGATACAAAGTAGGCGATGTAAGACGAAACGCATATTGCGTCGAATATTTGCACAGTACTGTATGTGAGTCATGGTGTCATGCGTACACTGAAAAAACACGCACACGTATGATATCTGCACAACAGAGGAGGAGTGTGGTGGTTAATGCTTGAGTATCGAATCCTCAAAACAGAAGTTAGTTTCGCATCTGACGTCTTCTAGAGCAGCTTAGAATGAACTGTGATCCTTGTGTGAAAGCCTATGTATGTAGTGTATGTTCACCGTTGAATGATTCCATAGAGATGTCTAATGGACACATTGTTGATGCTGCGTTGTCCTTAAAGGAAAAGCTAGTGCAAAAAAAAAATATGCATACTGTTTTACTACAGACCAACAGTCAGCGCACTGAAACATGTTCAATCAGCAAAATATGATGTTTTTAACGTTTCCTTCCTTTTCTCGTTTTGTCGCATGCAATCACGGGACCAGAGAATTTGTGGTGATTCGTTGAACTGAACGTTTCAGATGTGTTGACTGTATTAGATTTGGAATGATTGTGACATACTATTATTTAGGGATATGTCAGGACGACATTATGCTAAATGCTAAACGGTTAGAAGATTTGAATGAAATATGCTACACATATATTCAATGATATTATATATTTTAATGTCAATTTCTGTGCACTAAATAAGACAGCTAATAAAAAAACCAAATAACTTGTCATACTAGAATCTTTATACTTATATTTATATTAATTAGAATCCTTAAATAAAGCCTGCTTGAACTCATAACTTGTGGCAGATGTTGTTGTTTTTTTTTTTTAACAAATGTATCCAGCAAAGACATGTTTTTGTTTAAAAAAAACCCACAACTTTTTATACTTGATGGAATGAGATAAAACAAACACAATTCTATTAGGCCATAAAGGAAAAGTAACTACAGTTGATATACAGTATCTCACAAAAGTGAGTGCACCCCTCACATTAGTGTAAATATTTGATGATATCTTTTCATGTGACAACACTGAAGAAATGACACTTTGCTACAGTGTAAAGTAGTGAGTGTACACCTTGTGGAACAGTGTCAATTTGCTGTCCCCTCAAAATAACTCAACACACAGATAATGTCTAAACCGCCGGCAACAAAAGTGAGTACACCCCTAAGTGAAAATGTCCACATTGGGCCCAATTAGCCATTTTCCCTCCCCGGTGTCAGGGGACTTGTTAGTGTTACAAGGTCTCAGGTGTGAATGGGGAGCAGGTGTGTTAAATTTAGTGTCATCGCTCTCACACTCCCTCATACTGGTCACTGGAACTTCAACGTGGCACCTCATGGAAAAGAAAACTCTGAGGATCTGAAAAAAAGAATTGTTGCTCTACATGAAGATGGCCTAGGGTATAAGAAGATTACCTGGGGCTGTCGTCCCAGAAGGAAGCCTCTTCTAAAGATGATGAACAAGAAAGCCCACAAACAGTTTGCTGAAGATAAGCAGACTAAGGACATGGATTACTGGAACCATGTCCTGTGGTCTGATGAGACCAAGATAAACTTATTTGGTTCAGATGGTGTCGAGCGTGTGTGGCAGCAACCAGGTGAGGAGTACAAAGACAAGTGTGTCTTGCATACAGTCAAGCATGGTGGTGGGAGTGTCATGGTCTGGGGCTGCATGAGTGCTGCCGGCGCTGGAGAGCTACAGTTCATTGAGGGAACCATGAATGCCAACATGTACTGTGACATACTGAAGCAGAGCACGATCCCCTCCCTTCGGAGACTGGGCCGCAGGGCAGTATTCCAGCACGATTGTTGCCAGCGGTTTAGACATTAATGGCTGTGTGTTGAGTTATTTTGAGGGACAGCAAATTGACACTGTTACACAAGCTGTACACTCACTACTTTACATTGTAGCAAAGTGTCATTTCTTCAGTGTTGTCACATGAAAAGATATCATCAAATATTTACACAAAATGTGAGGGGTGTACTCACTTTTGTGAAATACTGTATATAAAAAAAAGTCTACACATCCCTGTTAAAAACAGGTTTTTGTCAAAAAATGTAATCTAAAGATGTTAACATAACGTAATCAAGATAACTCGTGTCAGAATTTTCCCCACCTTTAATGTGATACAGCAACCAAGAGAATTAATGTGAAAAACAAATAGAAACCTTTTAGGTGGAAAAGAAATAAAAAATACAATAACCTGGTTGCATAACTGTGCATAATGGGGAATGTGACTGTGCTCAGAATGACATAATCACATTCAAACTCATTCAAAAGTAATTATCACACACCTAACATCAATGAAGTGATTCTGATTAAACTCAAATAAAGATCAGCTGTTTCTGTAGGATTTTCTTGACATCATCTCGACTGCGGAAAACATGGTCCACCAAGAACGTGGTAAAAATTGTGTAAACCGTATAAAGACATCAAATCAGATAACTGTATTATAAAACATCTGCAACGACTCCATGATATGAATCTGGCATAGATTAAGCAATGAGATTATAGGTTTTATGGTTTCTGAAGAAATTTCCGATGATTTTTCATGTAATTACATTAGATACGTAGATTAGGCATAGATGTTTATGCCATGTATGAAGCTAATTTTGACAATGTACTACAATGTAATAAATAAACCATCTTAAATAATAATAAGGGACAGTTTAACAAAAATCCAGATATGGGACTGTCGTTGTAAAAGTAAGTCTGATACACGTCAGACCACATCACATCATTACTATGTCACCAGTATTTTCCAATAATAAACAGCGCAACTCGTCATGTTTACTTTTATTGTAACCTATAAATCATAGCATAATCTTCATTATCTATTAGCGTAACCTCATATCAGTGAACTTAGCCCCATGATTATTATTATTGTGTTTATGTCACAGCTAATTAGAGAACTATGCAGACTAGACGACACCAATATTAACTCATTAGCAGGAGGCCTGTGCAGATGCAGGCACTGATTGTTCCTTTTCAGTGAAAAGGACAGAAGATATACAGACATAAAATCTCAGTCAGCACATACCAGAATGCTGAACTCAGGACATTCATAAGGTTCGTACTGTTCATTCATAATCCAACATGATATTCTCTCTATAATGAGGGTCTCATGAATGTATGATATTTTATTTAAGGTAATTTTTGTCTGGTACAATAACATTTGTAATGAGATTTCATTTTTATAATTTGTTCATTCTGACCCTTGTACTATGCGCTCCAGACTCTGAACACTTATTTCTTGGTTGAAATTGGATAAAGATTTCTAATCTTCCTCAACTCATTTCATAATATGGTAATAATAAACATTTTTGACTCACCTATGCATTGTCATGGTTTATGTATTTTCACTTTTTAGATGAGACCATTTAAACAAAAATGCTCAAATACAAGGTGTACAATTATAATAGTATACCATGATTTGACTGACAGTGTCATCTTCATTCCCACGCCCTCAGAACTGAACCAAATCCCAATGGTACCCCTTTCTTCAAGTAGAGTCTCAACTCCTTACTCCCAATGGCAAAGAAGCAGGTGAATGACTCATGTCCCTAAAACAACGTCTACAAGGAAACAGATAGAATGATAATGCACTCATTGCTGCGTTCTCTCAGGAGCTTTAAAGGGGGATGGAAAGTTGACTTGACAGGACAGTGATTTGCTATTCCTGCCCATGCACTAGATGGAAAAGCCAGTGGGTGAGGGGTTCAGAACCAAATCAAATTGCTGAACTACGCATTCAAGCAGTGTTGCCGGAGCAGCGGGGGTGAGCTGGCATCTGACCTGGCACTTTTAAAACTATTGGGGTGGTGACCCAGCACTTCAGACATGTCTAACCCGGTTAAAAAAAAACATTCAAAACGTTCACTTTAGCTGCGGGGGTGGGGCATTTCACCTAAAGGGGAACTCCTATGAGCGAAAGGGTAACTGCAGGGTTACCCTTTTAATTTTCACACCTACATATTAAATGTTGGCAACAGGGAGTTACTATCAGTAAAATTGGCACTGGAAAAATAACAACATTGGCTGGAGGGAGTCAAATGGTACAGCAAGACTATCCTTAGTTTACTCTGATCACAAGAATACCTTAAGGTAGCTAAATAACTCAGACCAAGACATGCCTGATAGGCTCCACAATCTCATATCATCCAGGATCCAAGTACCTTTGTGATGCAAAGAGTGATTTCACACCACAAAATATTGGAGGGAAACCATGCTACAAGAAATACAACGAGTAAGTCTTGCTCCATGTGTTCTGAAAGATAAAGTTCCATGCATTGGCAAACTTCTTTTCTTACCAGTCTTATACCTCCAATGGTCCCATATTTCTGTAGACTTCTATAGACTTAAGTCTTGCTCTAGCATTGTGTATGTGACAGTTCCAAGCCATGCTACGTTTGCTGATCTACCTGACCATTTTGTCGGCTGCTTTGTCAGCCATATTGGATTTAATAAAAACCAGTCTGCTTCATTACAGTAACAGCACAGTCTGGGTAGTGTTATTTCATGTTGAATAAACTACATTTACTCATATTTTTGGCAGTTGCTTTTTACCCGTAGCAACTTATATCTGCGCAGTTTTATGCTCAAGAACACAAGATTGGCAGCTTGATGTTGAACTCACAGCCATCTGAGCAATAGCCTAAAGATCAGAAAAAAGTTGGATTTATCATAACACATGCCTCAGGTTTTGTCACTGTTTATAGGACTAGCAGACTGATAAAATATCAAAGTTTTCTAACTAGGCTAGTTTGATGTCGCCAGCCAAGAGGGCGCACAGCTAAGCCGTCATTGTGTGGGTTTAGCTGCTACACTGTCATGTAAAGTACATTATTTTTCTTTATGCTCTGCACATATCATGTTCACCTAAACTGGAACTCATAGAGACATTTACACACCTTGTTTTCCTGCTCGGCGTCAGAGGATGTTACTGTTCCAGTTTCAACCCCTTCACTGGTTTTAAAAAAAAAAGTCAAATCTGTGTATATCCATTTTCCCTCACACTGACTGTGTGAGCAAGCGTTTGGAAGAACTGAGAGACTGTCAGCCAATAAGACACGAGTGTTTCCACGTATTTTCCTGTTTTACTGACGTTCAGTTACGTAGTGACAAACCGCTCCAAGTGGAGCGGAGGTAAAGAAAAAATCTTCGGGGCAAAATGGGATTTCTTTGAAAAATATAGTTTACTTCTATCAACATTGTTTTCTTAGCAATAAATTTGTAACTAAAGCAACGTAGTTTTATTGACATCTGTAACTGTAATCAAATTAGATTCATTTTAAATGTAACCCGTCAGAAAAAGCAATTAGATTACAGTAACGTGTTACACCCAACTCTATTCATAGATATATATATATATATATACGTCTAGGAGTGAAGTATCACGTCACTGCCAAATCCTCGTGCCACTGCAGCTCATGACATATGGGGTCTTGGTGTTATGACTGGCGCTTGAGAGGTAGCGAAGAGCTGAGTGCATACTGAGACAGCTAGAAACAGGGGTTAAAGCTAATATCCCTTTCTTTACATGCAACCATGACACTATAGTTGCTATAGTGCATGTCCATACGCAACAACGTGCTGGTCAAGTTAGCATTCATGCTCTCACTGCTGTGGGCTAGTTTCAATTCCCAGTCAGGAAACGTTAAAGGCTCGGGCATATCGATCAAGGTTGTGGGTTCAAGATGCCACTCTTGGGCCCATGAGCAGGGCCCTTAACCCTATCTATTCCAAGGGTGCCTGGACCCCAGCTTCCTAACAAGTTGGGATGTGTGAAGAAAGATTTTCACTGTACTGTAATACACGGAAAAATGATTGGGAAATTCTCTCGTGAAAAGAGAAAATTCCACACAATATTTGATGTCAAATTAAATGAAAAGAAAATGTAACTAAGCACATTTTAATTAAAGTTGACACGGTACCAATATTTTGGTTAATTAAAAAAAAAAATGCAGCTAGCAATTTTCTTTTTTTATTAAGTACATTTACATAGACTCAGTTAAATGAAATATATAAATCTCAACACTGTAAAAAGTACACAGCATCATTCCTGTTTAGGTCACTGAGACCATTAATGGTTCCTACACAAAGGAGTGCACCAATAGACTTAAATCAGCTTTCATAAAGCCTGAAGTGGTAAAACCTAACATGATTACTTAACTAATTTCTACACTCACACACACACACACACACACACACACACACACACACACACACAACACACACACACACACACACACACTATACACCTGATTGAGAAACGTAAGAAACACTTGACGTTTCTGAATATTTCACAATACAATAGCTTTATGCTTTAAAGGCAACACAAAACCAGAAATATTGAACACAACCCGTCCACAACACTCGAAATAATCAGTTTAAAGTTCAGTGATCGGTTCAAGTGAACATTGTGACCTCTTGCAAAATAACTTTAAAATTAACCCTGGAAATTAACCCTGGTAAGTAAAACATACACTTTGGGCTTTAACCTCGATATATTTACACGAGTTGTTTAGTACAGATATACAGACTTTATACAATACAGACTTATAACATTTCTTCAAGTCATTCTATTTATTTGCTTTTTTAGCATAAAAATCACAGATTTGTTTTGTCATATTTATTGAACCACTCTGTCTTTTTTTTTTTTTTTTTTTTTTTTGTCACCGTAAATATGCGACAAACAAAGGCTTCTTCTTCTCACCATAAGCACCATGAACAAGCTTGGAGGCACTCAGTAGACCCATATTAAATGACAAACTAACCTGACTCACAGGCTGATAAAACTGGTTAGGCCAATAATGTGCCTCTTACGCAAAATGAGCAGATACACTGATATAGAATATTACACAAGAGCAGTGTCTGGTGAGTTATAAACACCATTCATCCGATTCATTCGGATCTGCTACGGGGAGGTCGATCATCCTGGACAAGCTTAGCTTCATTATTAACCAGGGGAGCCACATTCAGGCTCAGTGCTACATTATAACAGCATACACATAAAGATAAGTTTACTGCAGCTGTGTGCATTGTGCATTACAACCTCACGAAAGACAAACGAGTTCTGAGTCATGCAACTAGCCAGCTAACATTTAGAACTTTTAGATAAACATGGCATGTCTCTTTGGGAGTACAGACCCAACAGTCCACTGGTAGAGGTCATGCTGAAGGTCACAGAATTAATTACAGTACACGGAGACTGCAGGATTTGTTTCTGTATACACATCAGGGACAGTCAGGAAACACAGGCTAACACTTCCATGCACCAGCAGCTACTGAAGTCCTTGAGGACTAAAGTACAAATAGGCAAGGTGTGAGGATTTATTTACTGAACTGTTGGTTCTTTAAACAATGGGTGTATCAGCACGTGCAGGAAATGCCCGCATGCCACGGAGCAGTTCATGTGCTTTTCAGATGTTCCAAAATTATGGCAAAAAGATTTCGTTGTGTAGTTACATTGTGTTTTGTGACTAACACAAACATCAGTTTGCTCTTCTGGGCCAAATATACAGTACCAGTGCACCGTTTCCACAAGGTGTCTTTGAACTAACAATTATTTAACCTTAGATATGAAGGCACAGCAATGTCTTTTGTTTTCCTTATCATTAAAGGCCCAGATAAGACATTAATTGGATGAAAGGTTTGTCCTTGTCTTTGCTCAGACAATGTCATACAAGTTCGAAGGCACATACAATATGCAAACCTTAAACAGTATACAAGTGCATATTATATATATATATATATATATATTTTATTTTTTTAAATATATGTTATATATTTACTTTGGTACTACAAATGCATATAAACATGTATAAACCCTAAATCCTATCAATGTTCTGTAATACCATATGGTCATTAGTAATGATTATGCTGGCTCATTCAGTTCAAACAGAGTTCACTTTTCTTTTCAGATTTTTTTTTTTTAGTTATTTTTACTCAAAGCATGCTCATATATTGACTCGCATAATCTATGTAAGCGCAATTTAAACTTTACGTTTATCTCATTTATCTTGCAAAAAAGGATATTTGTGTCAAACATCAGTTTAAATGTTATTACATGTTAATCCCTGAGCATTCAAACAACCCTCTTCTCAAGACCCCAAGGCACTTAGTGGATCTCAAAGGGTCCAGAGACAGCTGAGTGCACAGTAAAGTGTATTATATATATATATATATATATATATATATATAAAATCCATGTGATGACGGTACCTTAAGCTCAAACCTGCCACAAAAACAGTGTGCAATACTTAATTAGAGCAGTGCAGTTGTTTTCATTCCAATGATTGATGGGATGATTTACTGCTGTGTCACTTGAGAGGCTACAACATTCCACACGCACACTATCCCTATAGATCATGCTGCAAATAGGCCACATTGCAATTAACCAAAAGGAAAGCTAAGCAAGGGCACACAAGCATATAACGAGAACGCTTTGCTTTCCACGCTTTGCTGAGCATTCCATGATTTATGCATGCCAGTTGCCCTTCTCTTTCTAATGCGCTTACCTCTCTTGATTATTTGCTTTCTTGTTTGCTTGTATCTCTCCAGTAAACCTGAAAACTGTGCATGATGAGGCTCTCAGCACACATACCATGGAGAACAGCTGGCATTTCTGAATGGGGTAAGGTTTCCTTGAACGCTGATCACATTTCCTGGCATCCAAAAGGTCACGCAGAGAGGAACTTATCTCGATATCTCTGTATACCCTCTTGTTAAGAACGTGTCAGTTATTTCAACAAAAACACAATATAGCTTTCTATGAAAACCTAATAAATATTAGCCCTGCTTAACATATTAAACCCCAGGGACCAATTGAGGAGTGCAGACTCACATTAGTCACTCTGGTAACTACATCATTTCGTTAGTTGCACTGTACTGTAGCCACTCAGTAACGCAACATGCATTAAGAAGAACTGTTGAAAAGGATTACTACTACAATAAAGTTGCATGGTATGGTGGCATAGTGGGTAGCCTTGTCACCTCACAGCCCTAGGGTCCTGGGTTTGATCCTGAGCTTGGGCTACTGTCTGTGTGGATATTGTGTGTGTTTCCTGTGTTCTAATGGGTTTCCTCTGGTTTTCTTCCACTGTCCAGAAACAGGCAGGTAGGTCGCCTGGCTACACAAGGGTGTGAAAATGTGTGTGCAAATGATGCCCTGCAATGGACTGGTTTCCCATCTGGGGTGAATTCTCCCACCCAGCGTTGCCGTGATATGCTCTGGCTTCACAACAACCATGACGTAGATAAAGCGGTTATTAAAAATGAATGAATGAGTAACTTTAGATTTCCTTTTAAGAATTTTAGATTTTCTCATTGAATTGAATTTCTTATCAGATAGTTCAAAACACTGCTTTCCTATTACACACTGGAGCAAAATGACGTGGAACACACCTGAATCTGCGGAATGCTGTGAACTGCAATCGAGTGTGGAGCCACACGAAATAGGATTATGTGAAAAGGCTTCCTGGACATAATTAGTGCGATGTGGTAAACCTCAATATGGATTATACTCCTGGGGATGGTTTCCCAACAGGATTTGAATTAAACCAGGAGTAGGCCTTAACCCAGAATAGTTCATCAAGAAATTCCGCAACTCATCTTGGGTAACTTCCAGACTATATTCCTGATCTACATTACACTAGACTAAAAGGACAAATTGCCAATTGCTGTGCAACGTTCTGAACACCTTGAAAAGCACTGATGTCAGAGCAACATATCCAGACCTCCAAATACTCCAAGAACTGTCTTTCTACATGTTCTTGAGGTTGCACAGTTGTATATATAAACCACCTGCCTAATATTGTACATCCCCCTTGTGCAAAACAGCTCTGACCAATCAAGGCATGGACTCCACAAGACCTCTGAAGGTGTACTGTGGTATGTGGCACCAAGATGTTAGCAGCAGATTCTTTAAGTCCTGGAATGGACTTGCTTCTCCAGCACTTCCCATAGATGCTTGATCAAATTGAGATCTGGGGAATTTGGAGGCCAAGTCAACAGCTTGAACTCTTTGTCAGGATTCTCGAACCATTCCTGAACCGTTTTTGCTGTGTGGCAGGATGCATTATCCTGCTGGAAGAGACCACTGCTATTAGGGAATACCATTGCCGTGAAGGGGTGTACTTGGCCTGCAGTAGTGTTTAGGTAGGAGGTACTTGTCAAAGTAACATCCACATGAATGCCAGGACCCAAGGTTTCCCTTGCCCAGAGCATCACACTATGTCTGCTGGTTTGTCTTCTTCCCTTAGTGCATCCTGGTGCCATCTCTTCCACAGTTAAGCGACTCACACGCACCTGGCCAGCCACATGATGTAAAAAAAAAAAAAAAGTGATTCATCAGACCAGGCCACCTTCTTCCAGTGCTCCATGGTCCAGTTTTGATGCTCACGTGCCCATTGTAGGCGCTTTTGGTGGTGGTCAGGTGTCAGCATGGACAGTCTGACCAGACTGCAGCTACATAGCCCCATTCACAGCAAGCTGTGATGCACTTTGAGTTCTGACACCGTTCTTTCATAGCCAACATTAACATTTTCAGCAATGTGTGCTACAGTAGCTCTTCTGTGGGATCGGACCAGACAGGCACGCACAGTATGTTATTGTCAGCTTATCTTTGGCATTGTCTAATAAGTATAGCCAGTGGCTTCATCTTCAAGCATCAAGCATTGATGAAATGAGTGTATACAAGATCAGATCTAATTAGTGCAGTTTCCCTTACAGGGATTAAGCATGGTTTTTAGAACAAAATGCCCTTTTACACTAGATTAACTATAAATCACCCTGTTTTAGCAGAATCTAGTTTTAAATCATCAGTATGTAAAGTTGCTCAGAAAGTCGGAGAGACAATTGCATCTGGTTATGTGATGCTCCATCCCAGGCGATATACAAGATACCATTCTCTTATTATGGAATGTTGGGAATGTCATGTATCGGATGTGAACATGGATGCAAGTGCAGATGAGTGTTTGCAGCAAAAATGCAAAACAGCTACTGAAAACCATGTAGCTTTGTTTTGAAAAGTTCTGAGGAGAAGAATGATGATGGTGAAAAAACCATGATCAATTAGGAACTGCAATTAGAAAATGCAGCTACAACTCCTATAAAGCCTCGCAACTGATGTTTTCATATGCTACAATATCATAATTGTACTATTCTGTACATACTCTTCTAAGTATTTCCAATCCGTTGGTTTTTCTGCATTGTTGGCTTTATTAAAACCAGAACCTTCAGGACAAATATTTCCTGTGTAGAATCCTCAATCATAGTCATCTATACACCTATTTCTGATCCTTTCTCGTAGTTTTAGGTTTTTATTCGCTGTAGTTTATTTTTTCCATTCATTGTTTTCGCTGAATTTTATTTTCTAGTTCCACTAAATCTTCTGCTTTTCAGTCTCCATCATCTATACTAGCACTGGTTTAGTTCATCCTAAATTAAAAGTGTGTTTCAGAAACCCAATTGTAAGGCCTTCATTTACTACTTGAGATTAAGACCAACTACTTATTTAAACCCTGTCTGGGGAAACTGCTCTATGATCTAGCCTGTGATTTGACAGCATTTAGCCAAGTCACATGTAATGCAGTTACTTTTTCTCCAATGTCAAACAAACAAACAACAAACAAGCAAATAAATACATGTTTAGTTAATCAACTTGTATGGTGATATAAACTCTATCATGCTTCTGCTGTTGCAGTGCTGTTGGGGGGGCTCTAATGCTCTGTTTGGTTTTGGCACAGCTCCCAGGACTTGTATCTGCTTTGGTAACAGTTCCTTAAATTTCTCTACACGTTCCTGCTTAGGCACAGCTTGCTGATTATTCCATTGTCCCACAAAGGTTTCAAAGCTCTTTAGACATTTTCTCAGGCCATTTCCATGCTTGGCTCTCTATTCCTGTCTGCTACCTTAACCTTCATTTACATGGTGGCTGTGGCTCAGTTGGTAGAGTGGGTTGTCCACTAATCGTAGGGTTGGCGATTTGATTCCCGGTCCACGTGACTCCACATGCCGAAGTGTCCTTGGGCAAGACACTGAACCCCAAGTTGCTCCCGACGACAAGTTAGCACCTTGCATGGCAGCTCTGCTACCGTTGGTGTGTGAGTGTGTGTGTGAACAGGTGAATGAGACACAGTGTAAAGCGCATTGGATAAAAGTGCTATATAAGTGCCCCATTGACCGTTTACAATTATCCAGTCGGTAGACGCTTCAATGCAAAGTTACTTATAAGTGTGGCAGAATTCCATGCAAGCAGCTGTGTTAAAGGAGTTCATCTTAATACTTAATGTACTGTACAGTCGGTTGTGTGCTGGTTATGTTTTAGCTTATTTGTATGAACACAACACACATGCCGCATTCCCTCAGCCTGGGCCTAAGTGAGATGACCCTGCTGCAGAGTTACAATTTTCAAACATATTCGATCCACATGAATATGATTCTGACGGTCCTGATACTTTCCTTACAGTTTTGGCTGCTTACGAATTTAGCGGCATGTAAACAGTGATATGACGTAATACGGCACCATGGCGCTCATCCATTTCCAGCTTTATTCCCTGGATTTTATTCTCTTTGGTACATGTGGTCTACTGTAATTTCTACAAGTTCCAAGATGGTGGCTAGGTATTTAGCGATAATGTATTTCACAGATTTGATGCTGCTAACGATAACCTGAGAGGGGCTCCTCATATGTGTATCTTTTGAAAAGCATGAAAGCCTTCCCCGTGTAAAGTCTGGGATGCAGTCACTGGTTGATAGCAGTCTTTGCCCTTCTTCATGTTGTCGTTGTTAATGCAGTCCATTTTCAGTGTTTCATATGTTCTGATATCACTAACTACTGCTGTTGCTTTGATGAGTCCAGTGTGTTAAACATCGCCGAGGAGGCAGGAAGGCATTTTACATTGGGAATGCTGGAATCTTTAAGCGTATACATATGGTTTGTGCTGTGATGTCATATCAAAAATGATAGTTAAACAATTATTTAAACATAGAATGTGTTGATATCAATGATATATTACCGTGTTACAAAATGTGCAACGAGTATGCAGCACTACCGATCTTAAAGCGCACCTATTATGGTGTTGAAAGGTGCCTAATTTTATTTTAACGGTCTCATACAATAGATTTACATGCATCCAACATAAAAAGAACAACAACACTTTAACGTGCTCATAATTTATATTGCTCGTTAAATGATCCGTTCTAAAGGATTCATTCTAAACTCCTCCTTTCAGAGAGTATACTCTGCTCTGATTGGTTAGATGTCCCAGTCTGCTGTGATTGGTCTACCGCTGTCAGCATGTTTCAAAAAGGAAACACCCAATACCATAAGGAGTTTCAGCTCTATCTGTTCGCAAGCAACCGGTGAAGACCGGAGGCGGGGCTTTTTGTTACAAACCTACGTAGGTTAGTACAGGAAGTAAAGTCTGAAATCACTAACGACTCGTTTCAGGTGTTCAGGATCGATTCCTTCTTTTGGGAGTCGATAACTCCGTTTGTCGTGCGCTTAGATTTTTGAAACTTTGCAGATGGTTTTACATTCACAACCAGCTCTAGAACACACTACATGAAAGGTAATATCTCAAAAAGCATAATTGGTGCACTTTAATATAAAAAAAAATATCTACACATCTTACCTTAAAAAAACAACAACAAACATCTTACCTTCAGTTGACAGCAGCACTCCAAAGATGGACTTGCCGTCCAACATACAAATTCAAAAACTACTCAAAATATTCCATTTTAAAGTTAAAAGTATTTCCTTATGCATTATATAATGATGATGTGAGGAGGAGGATGATGATGTTGATGGCGATGATTATTATTATTATAGCAGGTGCAGTTGCAGTTTAAAGAATCCTTACACATCTTCAGCTGGAGTTGTTCCACTTCAGAATATGAAATACTGGCATTTCAGAAAGCTGATTACAAATATTGAGACCCAGTTTCTGCTGTATTTGTGTTTATGGGCATCAGTTTTAAGTTTAGCTGCCAGTATGAGCCCAGTTGTAGACTGCTAGATGTAATGCTGATATAGTGTTGTCTGTAGTCAATAGCCTTTTTTTTTTATTGCCATACCATCCTCAGGGTGTTTCCCCCTAAATGTAGTAATGATAATTTACTCAATTCAATTCAGTTTTATTTGGATAGCGCTTTTAACAATGGAGATTGTCCCAAAACAGCTTTACAGAAATATATAAATTCGGGATATAGATTTTAAATGTATGAATTTATCCAGAATGAGCAATCCAGAGGTGATGGTGGCGAGGAAAACCCCCCTGAGACGATATGAGGAAGAAACCTTGAGAGGAACCAGACTCTAAAGGGGAACTCCTCCTCATCTGGGTGACACCGGATAGTGCAGTTATAAATAAATAAATAAATAAATCCCTTCTATAAATGTGCTAAGGTCAAATAGTGCAGGAAAATGCATTACAGTTACATGAAGTCTGTGTTGTTGAACTTATCCACTGTTCACTGATGAAGACTTGAGTACAAAACTGTTTGTGGTAATTGCAGTGCTACGGCTATAATAGTAATTGTAGCCATCATAGTATAACTGTTTATATGAATTGTCCAAAGCCATCTTTATGGGTTTTAAGTGGAACCATCCTCAGTAATCTCAGTGATCTTCAGGCTGCACCGTGTGGGGCCATCTTCAGCAGCAGCATGTGACTTCCAATTAATGAGAACTCCAACCAGAAGTAGGGCATCAGGATGGATCAGGCAGGTCCGGAGAGCAGAATGGATCAGACTGGTATCTCAGGAGTATCATGTGTAGCTCGACAGAAAGAGAGCGGGAGAGAGAGCGAAAGAGAGGAAGACTTTATTATGTATGCTTATTGTCCCATAATGGTTAAGGACATGGACTTTGCATGTGTGTAAGCAGGGACTCAGGCAAGACTAGGTATGACCGCATAACTAGAAGGGAGAGCCAGAAGGTAACACAGACATGAGCGTGCCCTGGGACATAAAGCGACCAACCACTCCACCATCAACAAACCTTGTTAATTTATGAATAAATCTTGTTGGATGAGCAGAGATGGCATCCTTTATTCTTCTTTCAAAGCAGCTATCTTTATCATTCTGGACTGAAGAGACTCATGATTTGAAAGAGGAGTAAAGGAGGTCTTCTATGCCAAACTAAAACTAAAACCTGTGACTACATGTAATTATAATCTGCAACTCTAGCCATCACCTACTTAAAGTGCTGTCCTAGCATGCATACTATGGCAGTTTTAGGCCAAGAGTCACTTCTAGACCATGGTGCTATGTTTATATCATGGTGTCAGATCAAACCATGGGCACATGTTCTTTACAGGAGAGCAAATTTTTTTCAAAATGAATTAATTTGACATAAAACAGCCTACATCTTGTGCACATGTTACAATTCCATGACCTCAAATTAACATTGTGTAGTTTTATAAAATTGTGCACACAACACAACTCTGGATGCCTGATAGAACAAAAATTAAATGCAAATGTACAGTGTGCTGGATCAAGTGATATTTTATCAGCTCAAGTACAATAAGGCTGAAATCCATATAAATAAACCAAATTTTCCTTGATTAATGTGGTAATTACTACTGAATATCCATTTAGCAATATGTTCACAGTATACAGGACTCATATTAGATGTTTATTTCAGTTCTTAATTTTATGTTGACAACAAACAAACAAACAAACAACCAAATAAAAACAAATTTCTTCATCTACATATTCTGTCCCTGATCTTTTTGGACTTTAAAGCAAGTGCCTGTGTTTAAAGCACCCCTGTTATACTTTTTCAGATATTACCTTCCGTGTAGTGTGGTTTTATTTGTTTGTGAATGCAAAAAGCAAAATGCATGAGTTATTAACTCCCAAAACAAAGAACCGATTCTGAACCAAATCTTTTAAATTAGCATTTATTAAAACCCTGACTAAAAACCTGACCTTAACCCCTGTCAACTGTCCAGCTATAGGCCGATATTAAATCTGCCCTTCATCTCCAAGATCTTAGAAAATGTTTTAGCACAGCAATTATGTTCATAACTACATAGGATCAACATACATGAAATGTATCAGTCAGGATTTAGACCTCATCATAGCACAGAGACAGCGCTGGTTAAAGTAGTAAATGACCTTCGACTGACCTCTGATCAGGGTTATGTTTCCTTGCTTGTGTTGCTTGACCTTCATACAGTTTTTGATACCATTAATCATATTATTCTCCTTGATAGACAAAAAATATTTTTGGAGTTAAAGGAATGGCCTTACTCTCTGGATGTTCCAGTAGGAGCATAAATAAACCCGTTAGTCCAGAATGCAGCAGCATTCAAGAGTTCTTACTAGAACATCACCCCACCCAATCAGTTATTGAACAGCCTTCCAATTAGTGTTCGGGACTCATCCAGGTTGAAAACATATTTGTTTATTCAAGCCTTTTGTGAATAATTTTCTCTTAGGTAAATTAGCAGATATACAGAGTTCATGGGCATAGAGTGTTGTGGTGAACTGGGATGTTTGGATGCTTTCGCACTTTTGACTATGCAGTACACAGTTATAGAAGGGAATTATTTATAATTGCACTATTCATTGTTACCCAGATGAGGATGCGTTCCCTTTTGGGTCTGGTTCCTCTCAGGGAGATTCCTTCATATCGTCTCAGGGAGTTTTTCCTTGCCACCTATGCCTCTGGCTTGCTCATTAGGGATACATTTATAAATGTCAAATTTATATCCTCCATTGAAATGTTTCTGTAAAGCTGTAAAAGCTGGATTGTGACATTACCTGCCCTTCAAAATCCATTTATGGTCTTGTTAGATTTCAGAAATCTACCGTTAACGCCTTTCAGATCTCCGTCATGCCTTTCAGCCTGTTTTACCATTCACGTCTAGTAACATTGAGTTATTTTTAGTTCTATGTTGCTATGATCTAGAAAGTGAGTGTGGTTTGCTGCAGAGTCAGGCACGTGCCTGGAGAGTCCGAAATGAACACACACACACACTGACAGATATGAGCGTGTTCAAAAGAGACTTCCCGTTTATTCATTCAAAGCAGAAGAATTTATACACATTGTACACATTGATAACAGCACTGCGTGGACGGGTTCTACTGGTCCAGAGTGTCAGACAGATTTAGTCAAAACACACAGCACTTAGTCATGATACAAAATAAATCCCATATCATGTTGACAAAGAAGTACATAATAATATAATCAAGGATAGCAGTTGATCAGCGTATTCAAAGAGGTAACTAAATGATTACATTCATCATATATTTGAGAGCAGTTCATAACATAAGAGGGTAGATAATATCAAATATAAGATGATAAAAGAGAATTTCCTTTCAGGTCTATATTCTGGTTGCAGCCATATTCCAAATCTGATGTATATATGCGTACTGGCATCGGAATATTCCTGTGTATGTGGTTGTCGTAACTATGCCGATCTTCACATGCACTTTCCGCTGTTATTTCCCAGGAAATCCACAAATGATTTGAAATTACAAATGAAATTTTATGGAATTGAATTATCTGCACTTTATTGCCTCTGAATGGAACTATCATAACTGGCCTGGCTTATTTATTGATCCCATCAGCAGCATTCTTTTAAAAAAAAAATAAAAGAAGAGAATACCGAACACTTAGCCTATACCGTAATACGCTGGTTAGCTTGATGTGTGCTTAATAAAACTGAGTCAATTTTTGATTCAAGAGTCGCATTTACATGACAGTGCTATATAGAAACTCTGAGATGAGCCAATGTCATGCTTAAATTGTTGCAAAATTAGAGAACTGTCTGCATTACAGGTGTACTGAAAACGTCTAGAAGACATTAATATCACAGACATAAATGACAATCTGGACCTTTGCGTACCTTCGTGCGTTGACTTTAAAACAGAATAGATTTCGACGCAGAAGGTTATTTCTTTTTCTGGTCTTGTCCCTCATGCAGGTGTTTCACATATAAACTCATCGGGGTGTTTTTGGCTGGAGTTATGCGTAAAGCTGTTTGTCCATGGGACATGACACCATACTGTACATACACCAGACAGCCCTACACTGCTCATTCTCAAGAATTCGATCACTTAAAAAAGTTAAGAAGCATTTAAGTATAAGACGTGGGGCAGGTCTGATGTCTGTTGCTCTTCATATGACTTATAAGAGTGAACAGCATTTAAAAAATCAGGACAACTTTACAATACTTAATAATCAAAGTATTAATCAAATCTAAGTAGAATACATTTCTGTAAATGTAAATCACTTAGTTTTTTTTTTTCTGCTATATTAAACCATAATGCAAAAACAAATACAACATACCAATTCTACAGAGATATGTACTGTATAATTTAGTTGTAATCAGCTAGAATTAACTAGCTTGTTTTGGCTTTTTTGTGATCATGGAATTGTTCTAGAAACATCCCTTATTCACCACACTAATGATTCAGTGCATGTCCATTCGTTGAATCTGCCCTAATTTCCGTCCATAAATAATTTGAACAGAGAGTGACAGTACTTCCGAATCTGGGGAAGAGAGAAGTCAAGAGAAAAAGCTGGATAACATCCCAATGTCCCGTTAGGATGACGGATGATATGTTTGAGGAATGAGCCTTTTTCCATAAGGAAGGAATATTTTGTCGTTTTAAATGTGTGCGTATTAGGAGATGAGTAAAGTAATATTGCTTTAAAAAGTGGCCACTGGGAAAAGGTTGACCCCTGTACATCTACTGCGCACTAGGCGTCTAACACGATTCTGCTATGCCTTTCAAACAGATGAAAACATTTCTATTATACTCAAATACACAGCGCTTTAGTCATCACTATTCGTTCCTTGAGCTGTACCGATCTCAAATTAAATGTCAGTCCTAAATGTGTTTGCAGTTCAGAATCCCAAATGACTTTGATAGTTCTTGGACTTGTGTAAGACAAGAATCTACAGGAGTTCCTTAGTGAATTTGAGAACGTCTCTGGCATGCGGTACTGCACTTAAAAAAAGATCAAAGCCAAATTCTCTTCCATATTAACAGGAGCCTCTCCTTCTCTTCTTCCTTTTGTCATAACTTTAGGACAGACCTCTGTCAATGGATGAAATGGTTTTAGATGGCCCAGTCATGATTGTTTCACAGATAGTCCGTAAATAATATGAATTATTTACAGGTCTCAAAAACCCACATGTACAGTGAGGTGGAACCCCCCGCCCCCCCAAGGTCTATAAGCTGTTTATTTATAAAGAGAGACAGGCAGACAAATCCAAAACGTAATCCACAGTCGTAATCCAGAAGCAGGCGAAGGTCAGGTGAACAGCAAACAGGCACATACAGGGCAAGACAGAGATCAAGGTCGAGGTGACAGAAAACAGACCTGGGAGCAGATAACCCAGCGTGAACTAAATCTAACATGGACGAGAATACTAAGTATAATTAACCGCGCCGGGTGTAGCACGGCTCACGGTATATATGCACACACAGAACATTAGCCCCCCCAACTGCTAACAGCTGCGGGCAATACAATAACACACGTGACACAACGACACATGACAAGACGGGGCGGAGACATGACGTCCACAACAACAACAAATGTCCAGCTGTCACTAGGGAAAGGCACGTGCTCTCGCATTCGCGCAGTAGAGCACGTTGCCACAAGCGGAAACCGTTACACAAGCTGTTCACATGAGATGATGATTAATGATTCAAATATATTTGTACAGTTCTATTGCTAAAAAACTGAAAAACAGATGGCCTGGGTCAAATGGGTTTTAGAGAACAGGGCGTAAAGGTTAACAAAGAATCAACCCTGAGAAAGATCCATACTCAAAAAAGGTCAAACACCTTATTCTAGCACGATGATATATACACAACCTATAGATCTCAGCTACAAAACTGATACCAACGTAGGCCAAGGGTGAACTGAGATCAGAGAAAGAATACAGGAGAAATTCAAACAATGCCAAGAATGGGGTCCCCAGTACTGGAGTTCAGAACCACTAATCTATCACCAGTTGAGCCAACATAGCAAATTGAGGTGGTTCTATGATATATTTATCATTACAACTAAAGATAAATGAACACAGGCAGCTTGTATGTTACCTTTCATGTATGATGGGAAATGGAGATTTCTTGACAGGATAGTTCTTTAAAACTGTCATGTGTCCCCCTTTGTGCAGCGCTCTATAGTATATGTGAGCGCGCGTGCACGAGCAGATGGCCGAGCCCCTGGCTCTCTGTCCTGGACAGCACTGGCATTCCGACACGTGTATAACCACGTGTCTTTTGTTATTGTTGATGTCATGTCTCCGCCCAGTTTTGTCTTGTGTTGTCAGGTCATGTGTGTTTCCGTATTGCCCGCAGCTGTTAGCAGTTCAGGGCTAATGATATCGGTATGTATATATACCGTGAGCCGTGCTACACACGGCGCGGGTAATTAGATGTAGGTTATAGTAGTGGACTAGAAGTCGATTCTAGAACTAGAGAATAGAACAGAGTTACGGTAGTCTTTGTTCCATGCCATGTTTCATAGTTAGTCCATGTTCATGTGTCATAGCCATAGTCAAGATTAGTTAGCATAGCATAGCTTAGCTTATATAGCCTAGAGTGAGCATAGATTAGTTTAGTTAGTTAGTCATGTTCTTGTTTTTCTTTTGTTTGCTCTCCTCATTCCAAATAAAGATCTCGTTCCAACTGCGAATGCATCTGTCCTGTATCCGCTCCATCACGATTCGTGACAAAAACTACTTCTCAAAATAAAATCCACATTTTATGGTGGATTTGTTATTATTTTATTAATACTATTCCTGCCAGCCTCACAATTAAAGTATCAAACAATATACTTAAATTCACTGAATTGATGAACTATCAATAACACAATTGTTGACATTACTGACATACAAAAAAGTTTGGAGACACTTGTGTCATGTCACAGCAAACCAGTGACTACATTTCCCATCCTGCACTGTGGCTTACAAACATGGCCTCCATGGGCCGCAATTCCCAGAACACTCACCCTCATCCTAATCGCGCACGCCTGTTTCCAATCTCACACGCATTCATGCCAAAGTTTAAAAGAGACAATCCTTGTGAAGTATATGCTCAGTTGCCTTGTCTCTGTCGGTACCAAGCCTTATAGCCTGTTTATTCTGGTGTTTTGACCTTGCTTACGTTTAAGACTTTGTCTGTTTACGTGTATGACTTTGCCCTGCCCTGTTTGTGCTGTTTGCCTGATCGCCTGACCTCTACATGTTCATGATTCTTGTCTTCTGACTGATCCTTTGGACTTGTTGTTTCTGGATTGAAATACCTAACCTGCACTTGCTTCTGTCTGATGAGAAATGTTTCTCATGATTGATCTGAAGGCGTATGATTAAATGTTTGAAATCGGTGTTGCAGACAAAAATATAATTGTGCCAACATATTCATTTCTTTCATCAGAAAACTAACATTGTATATACATATATATATATATATATATATATATATATATATATATATATATATATATATATATATATTGTATATATTCCGGCAGTGCGTTCGGATATACATATATATATATATATATATAATTTTTTTTTTTTAATGGACGACTTGGAGTGAAATATTCCGAAAAACAGCCAATAAGTGTACAGCGTAGGTGGGAACTCCTTAAACACTGTTTATAAAGGATCTAGGGGGGGATTCCTCAAAAATTGGTTGAGAAAATGCCAAGAATTGACTCTAAAAAGTAATTACCACAACTTAATTAAATGTGTGGTTGCAAGATAAAAACTCTAATTCATAGATTTAATTAAATATTTTAAGCTGCAGACGTTATTTGGATGAGTTGTGTTGACATAATAATGTTGATAATTACATCAACATTGTAAGTTAAACTGAAATTTCTGCATTAATTGGTTTAAAACAAAATTTAAGTTGTAGTAACTTAATGAAATTGGCTTGATAACTTGACTTAATTTTACTTCGCCTTGAGTTCAGGAAGACAAATTCAGACAGCTAAGACTGTGTTAGAGGACCTGTAGACTGAACACATACTATACAAAGGACATTTCAAGGTTAGTATCATTTCATTTACAAATAAATTGTACTAAACCAATGAATTTGGGACATATTCTCAGTTGTGATATGAGTAGTAATGGACTCGTGTATAGGTTAGGCTACACCTGCTAATACAGTTGATGGATTATTTTGTACATATTTAGCAGTGTAATTTGAATATCTACCCTTTGGTTTACTGTAGCAGTGGATAAGAATGATAAAGTTTCATTTGACAAATCTGCTCATCTAGAGAGGGCTTTTCATTTGTGCTATAGGAAGGAAAATCATGATTAAATGTCTGCTTATTCATGTACCCGTCAACTACAGTGTGTAATCTAATTTAACGTATTGACATATTTTATAAAATCTTTTGTCATTCACACATGTAGCCTTCTAGCTCCATTGTAGTCAATTAGCAGCCTTTGGACTGTGGAGATTCTATGAGAGAGATAAAAGTAGTAGACGCAGAATGTTTCTTTTTTTGTCTATATTGCTCATTTCATTCAGAGCTTTTATGTCTGTAAAACCTGCAGAGATGTTCGGTTTGATATTTGTATTGTAAATTACACCAGATTTTAGATACTACTGTTATACAACTTAAAGTTAGCAAAAAAAAATTTTCTGGTTTAAAAGGCTGCATTCTACTGGAGAATCAACATTTTTGAAATGATTGTCAATTTAAAAATTTGTGTTCATAATTATGGTCATTAACTAAACAAAAATAAAGAATGAGTGTGTCTAAACTTTTGACCGGTAGTGTATTTGACCATTGACAGTGATGTTGGGCTCTGTATAGGGCTTCCCTGGGCATGACCTCAGTCTTCTTGGTGCTGATGGTGAGACCAAAGTTTGTGCAGGCACTGGCGAACCTGTTAACGCTGCGTTGCATGTCCTAGCATTAAGGGCACAGTCATCAGCAAAGAGGAAGTCCCTGAAAATGTCTGTCAAAACCTTGGTTTTCGCTTGGAGCCTCCTGAGGTTGAACAGATTACCATCTGTGAGGTACTTGATGCCTATCCCAACATCACCGTCAAAGGCCTTGGTCAGGTCGATGTAGGTACAGAATAGATCGGCTCTTGTAGCTGCCGTGCTGCAAACACCTGCAAACATCGCGCTCTTTCCGGAATCCACACTGGCTCGCTGGTAGAAGCCCTTGGTTGAGGTGTACGTTCAGGCGGTTCAGAAGAATCTTGCCTGCGATGGATAGTAAGGATATGCCACGATGGTTGTCGAAGGACTGCCGGTTTCCTTTGCTCTTGTACAAATGAATGATGGAGGCATCTTTGAAATCCTGGGGGATCATCTCTTGTTGCCACATCAGTAGGAAGAGCTGATGAAGCCTTTGTGTTAAAGCTGTGCCTCCTTCCTTATAGACCTCTGCTGGGATGGAGTCTGAGCTGGGAGCTTTGCCACTGGAGAGGAGACGTATCGCTTTCTGGGTCTCAAGCAAGGTTCGGCCCAACGTTCGACAATCTTCTTCTTCAGTAATCAATGTATTCCCATCTGCACTGAGGAGAGGACATGAGCCTGACGACATGGGTCCGTACACTTCTTTCAAAGCGTCATAGAATCTCTTCATGTCATGCTTGTCTGCATAACCTTGGACCTCTTCAGCTTTGTTGCTCAGCCATGTGTCTTATATCTGGCGGAGTCTCTGCTGTATCTATCTTGGAGGTGGACGTAGGGTTGTTGAGTTAGGTTTGATGGAGACAGTGTTTCTCGTTCAGCAACTGCTTAATGTCTTCGCTGTTCTCATCAAAACAATCTTTGTGCTTTCTGCTTGAACACGTGACAAGTGCACCAGATATGAGTTCAAATTGGGGAGACACATGTCAAACACACAACTGCATTTCCTTTCTTTCATGTTACAGAACATTCAGATTATATCTTTTGCTCAGACACAGCCAAGATTGAATAATGCAAAGAATCACTGACTGTCAAGACCTGTCAGCATTTTCCACATCCTGCTTTAAGCCTCTGTGTTGCCTCCATCACTGACACAAAGAGACATCTGACTCCCAAGGCTCTCATCCATGAAGGTACATGCCAGCTGCATATCTGAGGCCCAACGCGGTTCATGCCTGAAATAAAGCCTGACTTCTGGGTCCATAGTGTGTTCTGTGAGCATGGAAACAGCCCCATCCGCTCAACCTCTCTCACTGTAGCATCCCGCTCTGGGACCAATAAGCATCGATGCACCAACACACCTGATTTTCCTCTCTACCGCACGTAATTCACTTAGGGGCGAACTGTGCTGACGCCACCGTATTCCTGTATTTTTTTAACATCTGTTTTGGAATCAAATGTCATATAATAGTGTACTGGATTTGGTTCAAGGTATATTAGAATGTAGTGTGTTAAATTGCATTGCAAATATACCATAATTCAGCAAACTAAAACTATTATTATTGCATGAAACATTGTATTGATTCAAGAAAGAAAGTTTGTATGTAAGGACTGTATCAAAGTCGTTTCCTTAGCACTTCAGCCAAAGACATAAGTAGTTACAACAGCCACTAATAGTTTGGATCCAGTCTTTTCTTTGTTGATAATTTCCATCCATCCATCTATCCATCTTCCACTGCTTACTCCTTTTCAGGGTCACGGGGAACCTGGAGTCTATCCCAGGGAGCATCGGGCACAAGGCGGGGTACACCCTGGACAGGGTGCCAGTCCATCGCAGGACACAATCACATACACATTACATAATATACTCCATCTAATAAAAATCCATGTTTTGACATTGATATATGCTACCTCTGGGTTAAATTATTCATAAATATGGAATTAGCTTCCAGTGTCGTGCTGATGATGAGACACAGTTGTATGTTTCAGCGATGCCAGAAGAAAGACACCAGTTTAATAAACTTGAGGAATGTATAAATGACATTAGACACTGGATGCTTATTAACTTTCTTCTACTTAATTCTGATAAGACTGATGTACTTCTACTAGGTCCACATGCAGCTTTTTGATTAAATAATAACTCTGGATGTTCTTTCTGTTTCATCATGTTCAGCAGTTGGTGTGATTATTGACTCCAGTCCTTCATTTGAAGCTCGTGTAGATAATACTACTATTTTTCGTTCATCTCAGAAACATTACAAATGATCATTAATATTGCAATATTCAAATATTGCAAATTATCAAAAAGCTACGAAATATAATGCCATGCGTTCATCACCTCTAGGTTGGATTATTGTAAAACCTTACTGTCTGTATGTTCCAGTAGGAGCATAAACAAACTCCAGTGAGTCCAGAATGCAGCCGTAAGAGTCCTAACTAGAACCAGAAGATACGACCACATCACCCTGATCTTATCCACACTGCATTGGCTCCCAGTGAAATTTCACATTGATTATAAAACACTACTATTGACCTATTAATCACTGAACGGTCTCGCACCACAGTACCTGAGCGAACTTCTGGTCTTTTATGATCCGCCACGCCTACTTCGATCAGAAGGTGCAGGATATTTGTTGGTACCTTGAATAGTGAAGGCTACAGCAGGGGGTAGAGCCTTCTCTTACAAAGACCCACTGTTATGGAACAGTCTTCCTATTAGTGTTCGGGACTCAGACACGGTCTCAGTGTTTAAGTCCAGGCTGAAAACATGTTTGTTTAGTAAAGCTTTTTGTGTATAGTTTTTTCTTAGGTAAAGAAGCAAATGGTGGAGTGACTGGCCTGCTCATATCCCAGGGTGAACTCACATGGCCCCACATGGTGCAGGCTGTAGATGACTGAGATTACTGAGGATGGTTCCACTTAAAACCCATAAAGATGGCTTTGGACTACAATTACTATTATAGCCGTAGCACTGCAATTACCACAAACAGTTTTGTACTCAAGTCTTCATCAGTGAACAGTGGATAAGTTCAACAACACAGACTTCATGTAACTGTAATGCATTTTCCTGCACTATTTGACCTTAGCACATTTATAGAAGGGATTTATTTATTTATAACTGCACTATCTGGTGTCACCCAGATGAGGATGAGTTCCCCTTTAGAGTCTGGTTCCTCTCAAGGTTTCCTCCTCATATCGTCTCAGCGAGTTTTTCCTCGCCATTGTCGCCTCTGGCTGCTCATTAGGGATAAATTCATACATTTAAAATCTATATCCCGAATTTATATATTTCTGTAAAGCTGTTTTGGGACAATCTCCATTGTTGAAAGCGCTATCCAAATAAAACTAGGGATGCACCGAATGTTCCGCAACCGAAATTATTTGGCCGAAAATAGCAAAAAAAAACTTTCGGTGTTCGGCTGAATAAGTGAAAAAGCTGAATAAATTTAACTGAACAATGACGTCTTTGATGACTCGACCAAATAGCCTAGCAACCAGAGTGAGACGCACAAATGTCACGACCTCCACTTCCGGCAGTGCGTTCGGATAGATGAGGGGGCGCGCGCATGCATAAGCTACGTGCATGAGTGCTCAGCGAGCGCATGCTGTTCGGATGTTGACAACCGTGACATTGTTTACTGTGGACACGTGCAGTTGTTTTGTTTCTGTTCCGGAGTATTCTGTCACGTCGCGAGACGAAAGGGAGTAGAGTACGGACGCTGGTAAAGACGTATTTATTTAAAGGCAGGCAGACAAATCTAAATTGTAATCCAAAAAACATCGTCAAGACAGGCGAAGGGTCAGGCGATCGGCAAACAGGCATAAACGGGGCAAAGCAGGAATCAAAGTCGCGCTCACAGAAAACAGGGTGACAACACAAAACAAGAAACATGAACTAGTACTATGGACTGGGAGCGGAAAAACCAGCAGGGACTAAATGAACTAATCTATAGTTTAAACTAATCAAGGAACATAACATTAACAACGTATCTAACTCTACTATATCTAGTATAATACTCTGCGAGGTGTACAGGGACGCGAGCGGTATATATCCCCAACATAATCCGCCGTATAGAACCCAATAAAAGCATTTTTTGCACTCGTGTCAATGCACTTTTTAGTTGTAGGCTACAGAAAGTTCCATTCTTTCAGCACAGTTATACGCCTAACATCGGCTATTCAAGGGGGGCGGAAAGATGACCAAATCAAAAATATTTTTAAGTCATATTGTGCCTTGTTGGTTGCCTGTGCCTGCTGGAATGAAAAACAATGTTTAATGTTAAATAAATATTTTGAAATTGTAGTTTTTGTAATTGATTTTTTTTTCTTTGAAAAGCACGACAAAACAGTAAAAAGCACATTTTGACCATTTAATTTATGCAGTGGTGAAAAGAAATGGCAAAATAAATGGAAAAAAAACATTATATTCGGTTTTGACTTCGGCCAAGAATTTTCATTTCGGTGCATCCCTAAATAAAACTGAATTGAATTGAACTATTAAACAGTTATTTCCTGTTGTTTCAAGGGTTTATTTTCAAAGAGCTTAATAACTAATCTAACTAATGTTATGTTTTACTGCAACAAACAAAAACCGTCAGGAAGAAATAAAAGTCTAACCTAACGAAGTGTGTCTTCATTGCCGATCATTTCTATCATTACACAAACCTCATGTATGTATGCTTCTTTGTGTTTAGAAGAGATATGACAGTAATATTTCCAACTTGTAGTGTTTGAATGAGTGGCAATACCCAACACGACAGTGGCTGTATTGTACTGTTAGCTTCATGCATCTTTGTATGGAGTGTGTTTTGGATACAGTTTTCAAAATCATACATTTCAGTTACGTTTTCTAATCTTCTGTAACCAAAGATACCCGCTTTACTAACTTGGCTTGTTCAGCTGTACTATGAAAACAGCTTCGCTCCCAACACTCCTCTGTGATCAGTGATGCCTCAAAAAAAAACAATTAAGTGTGGTGGCAGGACAGCACCAGTAAAAAACCTTTGGGTGGACATCATAAAGAGTATCATAGTTATTATTTTAAGTAATATTAAGGAATTGCTGCTGAAGAGTTCTAGCTGTATTCACATGATACAAAGTAGCTATCTACGTTACCATGTTAACATGGCCAGACTAGCAGAGGGCCTGCATGTACTGTAACGTCAAGGTATTTTACACAGTTGTTTTTGTTTGTTTGTTTGATTATTATTATTATTATTATTATTATTATTATGTTTTTTTTTGTTGTTTTTTTTACAGATTCTATAGACTCTTTGCAACTACTTTTCAGTGTGAACACTCTGAACCAAGGGTGTAAATTTCTGTGGGTGTAAAGTTTAAATAAAAGCCAATATTCACTAGTTGAGATGCTAAGGAGGGAGAGACGGATGCAATAGCTGAATTTTAAAGTTTAATAAAGAACCAAACAAAATACAAAATAAACACACACAAAAAAACCCCACTATGACATTGAGGCAAAACACTGTGGCAAAGACTAAACATAAACTAAAGAACAAAACATGGCAACCGGGACAAAGGTGAAGAAATGTTCTCCCCGTGCTGCGGGGGTTTCCTCCGGGTACTCCGGTTTCCTCCCCCAGTCCAAACACATGCATGGTAGGATGATTGGCGTGTCTAAATTGTCCGTAGTGTATGAATGGGTGTGTGTGTGTGTGTGTGTGTGATTGTCCCCTGTGATGGACTGGCACCCTGTCCAGGGTGTACCCCTCCTCGTGCCCCATGCTCCCTGGGATAGACTCCAGGTTCCCCCGTGTCCCTGAGAAGGAGTAAGCGGTTGAAGATGGATGGATGGATGGATGGATGGACAAATATAAACATGTCAGGGATTCATTAACAATCAAATTGCCCATGTGGTGACAATGTTAAACCATTTTATAGTCTATAAACAAAGCTACAACTGCTATAGTCAAGAGCCAAAGCAAACACTGACGTTTTGTGTTCCTGTATAGAATCATTTCTGTCAGAACAAATGTGGCCTGAATTTTAACAGGGATCTTTTTAAACATTTCGATATTTCAGTACACATCAGTTATTATCAGTTATTACAGAGTTTCCACTCTGGCCTGGGTGAACAGCAATGAAAAAACCTCACAAACTACTTATTCTCATTCTAAAACACAATCGAACATGTTTTCCCACCCCCATCGCCATCCACTGCCACATACCACTAAATTAGAGTTTGATCGATTCCTCTCCAGGGTATAGAAATGTAGACAGTGGAATAACCCGGTTCATTGAAATGCTGCCTTAAATTTAACCCTGTAAACCAGGGAATCATATGTCCCTCCCCATGGTTCTAAGCTTGTATGTATAATGTTTCATAGCTCAAAAAATTTCAGTGTAAATGTACGTCGGACTGAATAAAGCTCTTGTAGACAATGGCAAGAAATCAATGCTTCTATCCACATCCACATCCTGTCTTACTATGGCCGTATGTGAAGCTATACAGTCCAGCTGGGTATTATTTTTGGAATCCAGTCCAGACAGGAGCCTCTGGATACAGGAAGGGCTCAGGAGAAGACACATGTTTTTATGTTCATTCATGCAGGAAATACAGTCCTATCTCCTGCCATTGGCTCAGGTCACTAGTCCATGAATAATGCAAGCGAACACTAGGAACACTACGTCTTTGGTAGTTATAGATGTTGATAAAATGGTAATTCTCCAGTGGTTCGTTCTCCACTAATTAATCACAGAAGCTACATTATTGTCCTAGAGATTTCATACAGAGTAACACAGGTTAGTCCTTATATGATGTTATTTGCAAATAAATATCAAATGAAAACAGTTCTTAATACGATTGCAAAGTTCTGAATGTATACTTTCTGCAGTATTAAGGACTATGACTATAACTTAGCACTTAGCATTTATTTTTGTATGAAAGCTACTATATACATAAACATGATGATGATGATGATGATGATGATGATGATGATGATTATTCAATGGAACGATGCTAGGATGGACATTATTGGATTGTAGCTCTCTGGCATATAAAAGAGCATACTGAAATACCCAAGACGGTGAGTAGTTCACCACCGTGAATGCTTTTACAACAATTCTCTTGGCTAAATAAATCAGGAAGACCAGCAAGAAGCCAGGGGAGGGGGCTTTTTCAGCTCTGTAGTCATTGTTGACATACTCTGTGTACTAAGATATATTTCCAGACACTTGGCGCTTACCTCTTGGTTCCTGTCTAATTCATTCAGCTGTCTTTTCCCAGATTTATTGAGCTAAAACATGTCCTCTGCTCACTGGCACATCAATCCCTATGTGACACAGCGGATCTGGAGCCTATCTCAGGAACACTGGGGGCAAGGCTGTGCTGAGTAACCTTTCCAGACTCCTGTCGTTACCCGCTCCCCTCGTTTGGCTTTTCCTTTGCTTCCTATATATATATATAGGCAGTGAATTTTTCATTGAGTTCTGTCAAAAAGACTAACAATAAGAATCTCCATTTACATGTGTCCAACTGGAAGATGCTTTTATTTAATTGACTCAATTTTCTGGAACTTTTCCTAGAACCTTAACCACTGAGCCACGACTGCGGAATTGTTTTGGGTCTCCAGTTTGGCCTTACGGTGTATGGTCTCTTAGTGGTTAACACGTTAGCACTACCGATGTCAGGGGTTTGATTCACGCCTCCTCCCTGTGTGCGTGGAGTTTGCATGTTCTCCACGGGCTTCACAGGGTTTCTCCCCCAGTCCAAAGAGATGTGTTGTATGCTGTTTGGTATTTCCAAATTGTCTGTAGTGTATGAATGAGTGTGTGATTGTGCCTGGTGATGGGTTGGAACCCTGTCCAGGCTCACAGGCAATTAGGTGTAGGATAAGCGGTATGAAAAATGAATGGATGTTGGGCTCAGTGCAGCTCTGGATCAACCTCTGCACCTCCCGTTCATGATCACTTGCACCAGCTCCTACAGGATGACGTCATTCGCACGGCTATTTGTGCACTTTTATTTTTTATAACTCCTTCATGAGGTCTTCCATGAGTTTTCTCAGCATTTCTAAACAGCATTTGTTGTCTTTTTTCACTATTTTGTTCCCAGACCTTAGTCATCTGATGCCTGATTAACAATGACATAACACATTGCTCTGTCTGCTTGTTTCTTTAAATGTATCTGCCTCAAGTGACAATGTAGCTCCTCCAGTGTTACGTCATACTGCATATTTATGTTCATACTGCATTTGGCCTGAAACAGCATCACAGCCAGCGTGACTGTAGCTGCAGCGACTCACCACTGACCTAGAAAAATGGAGATTGAGATTTCTCTAAAAATAGCTTCTCCACCGAGCCTACTGGAGATAATCACACAGCTGCCTTTAAATACAATTACCAAGTGATCCTCAATTTAAACAATAAGTTAACTGAATTACTAACTAGTCCACACACACACACACACACACACACACAGACACACACACGTACACATAGAGCTTTTAGCCTCCACTGATTACATTATGGGCTGGTGTCGTTTTTCATAGGACATCAAACAGGTAAGATCAGACACTGTAGATTAAACAGAGGATGGTCTGAGAAATGTATTATGGGGTATGTATCATCATTAGGACATTAGGAAGTCAGGAACAGAGATATTCTTGATATGCATGTTGTGCATCGCATAGGCTGGATCGGTGTTCAAAATGTGCCAGATAAACCACTGGCATTTTGTCACTATTCATTTCAACATGCTTTTGATTAAACACTACCATTTGGAATATTATAGACTTTATAGACTCGGGGCACAGGGTGGGGGACAACCTGGACGCAGGGCACGATGACACGCACACACTCACACACTACGGACAATTCAGAGATGCCAATCATCCTACAATGCAGGTCTTTGATCTGGAGAGGAAACCCCCAAAGCATGGAGAGAACTTCCAAGCTCCATGCACACAGGGCACAGGTGGCAATTGAACCCCCAAATCTGGAGGTGGGGAGTAAACGTGCTAACCACTCAGCCACCGTGCTTTCCCTAGTCTGGCATCGATGTTCCCAATAATATTTGATCCATTGCTTTGCAGATGCATGACGAAGTAAAATATGTTTGCCTAAAAAGATAACAGCATGGCAAAATAGAACGCTACTGGACAGATATACACATATTTATGCACTTAGAAGGACGGCGAGTATAACAGTGTAACCTGTTAGCCAGACAGTAGAGAGTAGCTATAGCTATAGTTCTGTTGTAAGTTGACATGAAGCCTGCAAAAGGAGTTAAGTCACATTATTTCACCTGATTATCCCAAAGTGGGGGGCACATTGGCTTAGTTTTCATCTTCACGCTGTGCTTTGGGGGCTTCCTCCAGGTACCCCAGTTTCCTCCCTCAGTCCAGAGTTCCAAACTACTTAATTTCCAAATTATGTGTGAGTGTGTATGCGATTGTGCCCTGCAGTGGATTGGCACCCCCTTGTGCCCCGAGTTCCCTGGGACCCCCCGCCCCCCCCACGGCTCTGTGCAGGATATGCAGCATGGAAAATGGATGGATGGATTATCCCAATGTTATGTAGAGTAAATCTGCCAGATTTAGAAATGATCACAATTAAGTTTTTTGAAAGCTAGATGGTCCCTGATGATTGTCCCAGATTTCCAGGTGCACCTTGATGGTAATATTGACACAGAGTAAAGCTTGGTCATGGTGATGTGTTTAATTCAACTCAACTGAATTCAATTCAATTTGATTTGTATAGTGTTTTTAAAACATTGCATTGTCATGAATTAGCTTTACAGAAAAACTGGATATAGATTTAGATCCCTAACAGCAAGCCAGAGGTGACAGCAGCAGGAAAAAAAAAACCTCAGACATGTGACCACATGAGGCCACATAATGCAATTATAAATCATTCAACAGCTGTATACTATCATGTCAAACTATAATGTTCAAATGTAAAAGGATATTCAGTATGAGCGTCACTTTGTAGTTCTTTGGTACAAATCTATTATATCCAAGTGAGATCATCCACTGAAGCTAGGGTGAGATTTGAGCATGAACTCTTTTTGCAAACCTTTAGGGTGTTTATGAGCAGCCATCAATAACAGCACAGAGTAAACAAGTGGAGAGAGACAATAGATCGTCGAGGTTCATCAGCAGTTATCTGACATGATTTGGACGTCTAGCTCCTCCATGACACCCTTCACTCCTCACACTGACCCCCATGTTTACACCCCTACAGACCAGGTTGATTTATTACCATTGGTTTATCAGCTGTGAACATGATGATATACTGTTTCAATATTATCTGTAGCATATTTCATGTAATAATATTCTACTCATGTTAGTAGCATTCATTTATTGTAAATGACTTGTTAACGCCAGGCTTCTTGATACAAAGCTATTAATCTAATAAAATTGAAAGTAAATAAGTGACATTTCACTTGACCATGCTTCAGGTTTTGGTTATTTATACAAGTCTTGACCAAGAACCAAGAAGACTTTCATTAGACAAGGAAGAAAATGCAACAAGGTGTGTTGTTATGTGAAAATGATTCATTATTAATTATTGCTCTTATCACACAGCAATTTCCTAACATGTTTTATTGATGACAAAGAATGGCATCATACTTTATCCATTTATAGTTACATATAATGTCGTGGAACATTCCAGATACATTAGTTCCTGTTATTACTTACTTTACGACAGCTATAAAAATTTGTTTCTGCTATCAAGCCCTTTATCTCGAAGATAATAAGACTTAAAAAGCAGCTTGCTACCACAATGTTCTCCATCCTTAGACGTGTGGCAGAACAGACTGCTACAAACTGCTGACACTGGAGACTCCTTCCATAGAAAAAAATGTCCATAAAATTGTTTAGAGCATGTGGAGCGTCTGCCATACAATTGCCAGTGTTAGCTGTTACTATGGAAACGATGACACATGAGAACCTTGCAGTGGGCACTACTGTCACAGTGTCAGGTAAAGAAGACTGAAACGGATGCAAGTGCAGATTGCAGAAGTTTTATTATTGACGAAACTAACAGACAAATCCAAAACAGTGTTCAAAAATGTACATCAAACATTATCAATGGGGCAAAATCCGAAACGGCAAAGGATTAGTAAACCGAATCAGAACCAGAAAGACAACATACAGGAAGTATGGCTTGATAAGTTCAGGCAGGTACACACCGAGCGTTAACTGTGAACGTGACAAGGTTTTACAAGGTCCGTGGTTGTTGGGGAGTGTAGTCTTGGGCGGCCATGTTTGTAGGCCAAAAAATTAATCAACACCTTCTGAACAGTCAGATTTGACAATTCAACAGTACTGTGGTATAATAGGAAGATTTTTGATTTTGTTTTTATTTAATATTCTTTCAGTGCATATGTCCACTTCAAATTTACACACATAATATCTTAATGTACAGATAAAGTATTTTAAAAACTGGTGTGTATATATATATATATATATATATATATATATATATATATATATATATATATATATATATATATATATATATATATATATATATATATATAGCATATCTGAGTACTTTTAGAAATGAAGGCTGGGTGGGAAGATTTCACACACCGAGTAGCAATCATGGAAGTGAGGGTGAAGGAGCTGAAACAACACTTGAGTGGAAAAAAGGAACAGAAATCCCTGTACAGGTGAACGACACAATACGTTCTCAGACTGACAATGAGGAAGGTAAGACAGAACCCGGCAGTCACTTGAATAGAGTTGCAGGACGACCTGAAAGCAGCAGGAACAACGGTTACACAGAGAACAATGAACGCAATGAACTGCAACACACTCATCTCAACTCCCACACAAAATTCTGCTAAAAAGAAGAACAGACATTCATGCCCACAAGCATTTGGACAAACCAGAACTCTTATGGAACTCTGGTCAGAAGAAACAATTTTATTGAATTTTTTTTGGCAGTAATCCAGCTCGGCATCTTTGAAGAAAGAAGGGTTTGTGTATATGATCGCCACACTCACTGTGAAGTACAGAGCTGAGAGCGTCATGATATAGGGCTGCTTCTCTGCAAAGGGTACTGGGGCACATGAATGCAGCGATGTAACAGGACACATTAAAGGAGAATTTAACCTCATTGGCCAACAATCTGAATTTGGAGAGACGATGGACATTTCACCAAGACAATGACCCCAAACATACAGCCAAAAATAGCTTCCTCTCTTGACTTGAATCTAGTTGAGTCCACTAGAGAGAAATTAAAGATGATTAGCCAAGAAGAGTGAGCCAAAATTTAACCACAATGCTGCAAAAATGTCATTACTTCCAAAGTTTGCAACAAAGTACTAATGCTGTTCATTTGTGGTGTCATGTATGACTCTTACAAAGTATATTAAATAACAAAAACTAACGTATGTAGTTCCACCTCACTCTAATGATTAAATAAACCATTTCAATGATGTTGTTGTGCTAATGAACATGTACAGATTCACTGAAACCAATTACAGCTTAGAATTTTGCTGCCAATACCCAGCAGTATTACTGTTTGCCCATAATACCAGTACTGACATGAAACACTGTATGAACACATGCTTGCAGATAGCTGACCATAACTTAAATCAAAAATATAGTAGTATTTTTGAACATTACATGTCGGATTTGTCCCCCTACGCTGTTAGAATAACCTCCATTCTTCTGGGAAGGCTGTTCACTAGATTGTGCTGTGGGGATTTGTGATCATTCAGCCACAATAGCATTTCTGAGGTCAGGCAGTGATCTGATGTCAGGCGAAGAGGATTAGGGTGCTGTCAATGTTCCAGTTCATCCCAAAGGTGTTCAGTGGGGTTGAGGTCAGGGCTCTGTGCAGTTCTTCCACACCGACCTTGGCAAACAATGTGAGCTCGCTTTGTGCACAGGGGCATGCTGGAACATGTTTGGGCCTCCACTAAAGGAAGTCCACAAACTTGGCCATGTAATGTATTTTATGTGCAAATCCTAAGTGAAACCCTGTCCAGGGTGTACCCCGCCTTGTGCCCGATGCTCCCTGGGATGGGCTCCGGGTTTCCCTGCGACCCTGAAAAGGAGTAAGCGGTTCAGGAAGGATCATCCATCTGATGGATCTCAAGCGAATTCACATTAGAGTTTTATGATTCAATGGTTTACAGAAGTACGAAATTCAGTGCTATAAAAAAAGGTGTGGCAAAGAAAGGACAAAAAATACATAATGCAGTCCGAGCTGTCTCCGGAGCACTGACGTATTTCTTGCATATTGTTTGAAGTAGCTTGAATGTCATTCCTTAACCATTCTGTCAGAGTTTAAAGCAAAGGAACTAGTCATTATCACAACATACAATCTGAAATAATGGATGTTGATATTGTCGCTCATGTCATTCACAATAACATCTAACGTAGTAAAAAAACAACAACAATATTTTTGTTGTTTCTTTTCTTCCTGGGTTTGACTGCTTCATAATCCTTGTAAACATAAGGAAACTGTTTGCTGGCACAGTGCTAGTGTCCCTTGTGTTGATTTGACATAATTTAGGGAAGAAAAAAGAAAAAAAAAGGAAACAAATAGTATTGCGTAGAGTTTCACACACTCACGATTCACAGCCAGAAATAAATTTTGCAGCCTAATAAGACTGTCAAATCGATTTCAACCCTTCTTATCAAGTAATACCGTTTTTACAGCCATAACTGATGCGGTCATTTATCGCATAGAAAAAGATACGAAATGCTGTAAAAAAATAAATAATTAGCACATCTACAGCCACAGTCGTAACAAAGTCATAATCAGTCTCTGTAATCATAAAAGTGTAACATACATCAAAAAAGAGGGAAGCACTACGACATGTATGGGAATGTAGCACATTTTTCCTCACAGAAATGTAATGAGTGTATTCATGTCTGTTGGAGTCTATTTATGGCCTCCTCTTTGTAACTGTCTTGCTCAGGAACTGGGGAAGGAAACAGACACACAATCAGCTGATGAATGACAACACACTTCCTGTTTCAGAAAAGCCTGTGAGCCAGTGAGGTTGAAGCGTACCTCTGCACTCATGCAGGTTTAATCATAATCATCATGATGAAGACATTTATGTGAGACTCCATCCATCCATCCATCCATCCAACTTCTACCGCTTACTCCTTCTTCAGGGTCCCTCTTGGACTCCTTAGTTAGTGAATAAAAACGTTGCCCCCTGCAGGAGATGCGTTTTCTCAGAGTAATGAATCATTTTGCATTTTTCCGTATATTTCCTGGCAATGTTGTCCGATAATTCAGCGTGATATTTTTCAGTACTGTAGTCCAGCCTTGCTTTTCAACACTAGTGTAGAAGTTGTCCTCTTGTAGTAAGGTGTTGGGCCACCACAAGCCACTTCTATGGATCTTGGCACAGATTGGACATGTCTCTAGAATTGTACTGGAGATATAAACACCATTCATTTGGTGTTTTCATGAAGGTGATGGAGATACTGACCAGCACTTCAGTCCAAATCTCCCATAGTTGTTTGAACTGGTTTGAAATCCGCTCAGTTTGAAGGCTACAGCAGATGATTTACATCATTTTCACCCTTATCGAATCATTCAGTGACCCTCATGACCTGTGGATGGAGACCACATATAAAGGTTTAAGTACAGAATATAGATGATCAGTTAGAAGAACTTTTCTATTGATTTGCAGTGATTTCTTTCTATGGGGACAATTGAACCTACACCATGCCAGCAAAATGCCCTCAAAGCATAACAAAGCCATTTTCTCCTTTAATTCGTCACCTGTTTGTATCTATATCTCTATTTAGCTGACTGTTCAATACTTTATCCTGCTAAAAAAAGAAAGAAAAGAAAAAGATACTAGATTACAGAACTAAAATCAAACACTACATTAGCTCTAGACAAAATAACGTCAAACATTTTAGACATGTGTACAGCTACTGACCTCTTGTGGTTAACACAACTGAGAGAGATCTGGACTCTGAGCGATGTCATGGGCTTCATATTTATGAATATGAGATATTTTTTAATACAAAACCAACCTACAAATACTTCCGTTATCTGCTCAAACACTGCGCATGTCATCGCCTTCAAAAATGAATGATTAAATCTTCATCCATCTGTGCTCAGCTACAAAATATTACGTTTTCTACACTGCTTGATCTTTCGCACGGTGGCTTAGGAGTTAACACGTTCGCCTCACACCTCCAGGGTCCGGGGTTCGATTCCTGCAGTGGCCCTGTCTGTGCCGAGTCTGCATGTTCTCCCCGTGCTGCGGGGTTTCCTCCGGGTACTCCGGTTTCCTCCCCCAGTCCAAACACATTCATGGTAGGGCTGATTGGCGTGTGTGTATGTGATTGGATGGACACTGCTTGATCTTTCTCTGAAGCAGAAACTTTTCTACAGAATCCATGTTTACAACCAAATTGAAGGAACCTACGGATTTTATATATGATGCTGATCTTTGCAGCAGAAGAGAAACTCTCAGGATTTAAAACACACACTACGTACATTTACTATTAGTACTGAATGATATGCAGTGAATAATACAGTGGTCACCAACCCTCATCCTTGAGATCTACCTTCCTGTAGGTTTCATCTCCCATCAAAATCTAACACACCTGTTTAAGCTGATCAAGAACTTCTTAAGGAAATGAATAGATGGTCAGATGGGCACGCTTATGGTTGGCGCCGAAGTCTTAATGAAGATCAAGATGAATGTAAATAAATAATAAAGGTAAATCTCCAGGAACGAAGTTGGTGACCAGTGCTTTACTCTATATTCAGTAGAACCAAATACTTTGTCAACTGATTACAAATGGCTTCTACTGTTCCTAGATACAGGACAAGTCTGAGCATCACTCAGCTTTTTATCAACATTATTATCATTTTTTTTTAATGTTTAGTTAAGCTTTCCATAAATAGACTTTTTTAAAAGTACACTGTCTTATCCATTATGGGACAATAAGCATACCTGCAACTCACTGCTTTCAGGCCTCCCAGCCAGCTCCATCAAACCCCTTCAGATGATTCAGAATGCTGCAGCGCGCCTCGTCTTCAACCGGCCCAAGACAACCCATGTCACACCCCTCCTCATCTCCCTCCACTGGCTTCCTGTAGCTGCCCGCATCAAATTCAAGACCTTGATGCTCACCTACAAGACCTTGTCAGGAACAGCGCCCCCTACCTCAACTCTCTCCTGAAGGCCTACGTTCCCTCTCGCAATCTGCGATCGACTAGCGACTGACCTTTAGAAGTTCCCACTCAGCGTGGCGTAAGGTCCCTTTCCAGAACCTTCACGCTAACTGTTCCTCAGTGCTGGAATGAACTTCCAATCTCAATCTGGACTGCAGAATCTCTCACTATCTTCAAAAAACAGCTAAAGACCCGCCTCTTCCGTGAACACCTAACCAACTCATAATAAATAATTTATTTTTACATTTTTTTTATTGCATTTACACCTCTACTCTGTGCACTTTGCTTCCTCTGGAACTCAATGAATGGATCTTGTATAGTAGCACTACTTGTATTGTTCTCTGCTTGATATATCGCTTTGATTATTTGTAAGTCGCTTTGGATAAAAGCATCTGCCAAGTGAATAAATGTAAATGTAATACCTAATAATCTCTCCCTCTCTTTCTGTCCCTCTCCCTCTCTCCTTCTGTCGAGCTACACATGATACTCCTGAGATGTCAGTAATCCTGACCCCCTTTCTGCTCTCCGGACCTGCCTGATACATCCTAGTGCCCTACATCTACATCTGGAGTTCTCATCAGCTGGAGGCTACATTCTTCTATTGAGGACGACCCCAAGTGGTGCAGCCCGTAGTTTGCTATGATTGCTGAATATGGCACCATATAATACCAGGGAAATGGTTTTGGACCTCAATTTCACATGGACAATTTTGCTGTGATTGCTGGGACTATGGTTGCGGCTATGGCCTTAGGACTGCAATTACCACATACAGTTTTGCACTCAAGTCTCCTTTAGTGAACAGTAGGTTCAAATCAGACGTTATATAAAAACCATAATGAACTTATACTTTCATCCTATCTGGTGTTACCCAGATGAGGACGGGTTTCCTTCTGAGTCTTGTTTCTCTCAATATTTCTTCCTCATATCATCTCAGGGAGTCTTTATTTGCTCAATAGGGATAAATTCACACATTTAAAATCTGTATCCTGTGTTTATATGTTTCTGTACAGCTGCTTTGAGACAATGTCCACTGTAAAAAGCGCTATACAAATAAATATGTTAATTGAAATGTATTCTGTTTTTTTAATTTAAAATTTTTTTGATCTGTTATTCAACAGACAGATAAAATACAGTATCTCACAAAAGTGAGTACACCCCTCACATTTGTGTAAATATTTGACGATATCTTTTCATGTGACAACTCTGAAGAAACGACACTTTGCTACAGTGTAAAGTAGTGAGTGTACAGCTTGTGTAACAGTGTAAATTTGCTGTCCCCTCAAAATAACTCAACACACAGACATTAATGTCTAAACCGCTGGCAACAAAAGTGAGTACACCCCTAAGTGAAAATGTCTGAATTTGGCGAAATTAGCCATTTTCCCTCCCCATGTGACTTGTTAGTGTTACAAGGTCTCAGGTGTGAATGGAGAGCAGGTGTGTTAAATTTTGAGTCATCGCTCTCACACTCCCTCATACTGGTCACTGGAAGTTCAACATGGCACTACGTTAAGATTGGGGTCATTGTAGCAAAGTGTCATTTCTTCAGAGTTGTCACATGAAAAGATATCATCAAATATTTACACAAATGTGAGGTGTGTACTCACTTTTGTGAGATACTGTAAATCATTTGTGAACCGTCTGAGCTTGTTCAGTCAGCTCTCTCACTCAGGTGTAGCTTTTTAGGGCATGTTGATGTTATATTATCATTTCAGCTGCTTTAGTGCTTTCCTTTAATTACTGTTCAAAAGGTTTCTATAATCTTTGTCTCATGCTCACTAATTCTTTTCCTTTGCCAGACTTCCCCTCAGTCAAGTTTACTGCTTAGCACTGTCAGGGTTCTGTGTGCTTCACACACTCCCTTCTTAAACAGGAATGAAAGCAGAGAGTTCAGTATGAAGTACAAATGGAAGACCATTCATGGCCTCGATATAACACGTGATATCATTTTGCTGTGCAGCGTTTCCAGCTGAGGATTTCTTCTTTTTTTTTTTTTTTTTTTTAAATCTGTTTAAAGCATCTTAAGTTTACTAAACGTTGTTTTATTAACAGGTGGTTTATTAACATGGAGTAACCGCAGAACACCCTTGAAGTGGACGTGTAGTGAAAGGAAAAGCGTTACGTCGCTTCCTGACTCCTGTTCTTCACCCCTTACCCCTTACTGAAAGAAACTCAGCAGCGAACCAATCGCCTTACACGTACAGCGTCCTTCAACCAATCAGCGTCGGGTTGTAGCATGTTATACCAAATCCCCTTCAGAGATGGGCGAAGTGGGCGGGCCAAGACCTTGGTCGTGTAGGTTGTCTCATACATCTTACCGGTGCTTCATAGCCGTGTAACTGGACTGCATTACACAACGTGAGTAGAGCACGAGGCCGTCGGAAGTAGATCAATAAACGAGTTTAAGTACATGTTTTAGTGTTGTAAATGTTGTATTAAGTGAGGTCAGGGGCGGGCGGGGGTGGGCTTAGTGCGGTGTTCCAGTTTTCCTCCACGGTTAAATTAAGTGCAGCTAGTACCAAGTGTTAGCATGTTGGCTATCTAACGTTAGCAATGTAGGGCAAGTGATCCGTGCCCCAAGCCTAACTGTGTGCTCCATCATCAGCTGAGCTCTGGCCTCCAGTCAGGCCTGGATTAAAGCACGTGCTTGACTAGCTGCGTTGTCCTTTGCTGGTCTGGCAGCATGGCTTAAGACTTCAAGACTAGCAGCAGACCTGACCCAGGTCAAGGGTCAGCCTCCAAATCGATCACGGGGTTCAAACTCAGGTCACTACATAGGGTGCAGAAGTGTTGGTGTTTTATCTCTCAGGTAGGAAGTAAGGGTGGTGAAGGGTTCAGGCTATGATACACTGAAATAACCTGCTGTGTGGGGGGTACAAGCACCAAATTCAAATAATTTGGTGCTTGTATTTGTCATTATTGTTAGGATGCGTAAAAGTAAGTAAATAAAGCTGTCACACTTCATTTCAGCTGCGAAAAACATTTTATAGCGGGTTTAAATATTTATAACTATTATTTGAAGGTACATTTATAATATACACACATATATATATATGTGTGTGTGTGTGTGTGTATATATCTGCTACATAAGGCTCTCGTCCTACAGTTTCTATCAACTGCGAAGCCATCATGAAATTGGTGTATTTATTTATATGATCATGAACCTGAATAACTCTACATTGTGTGTCTCAGCATGGGCAGTGTGTTGGCTGCCACTTCCCCGAACGCCCCTGCTTCAGGCAGTGGGAGCAGTCAGGGGGGTCCTGGTCTGACGGTGCCTCCCGGCTTCACCATGCCCACCATGTCGTCGTCTCTGGCCAGCGGGGCACAGGCTGGCACCGACGCCGATCCCTCTCTCCTCAACCCAGGGACATTTGAGGAGTGCCATCGGAAATGCAAAGGTACAGAGGGCGTCGATTCTCTGACCAGTTTTTGGTTGTATTCTACATAAGGCTACCTTAATACTGTGCTGAAGTACTGTTAAGATGCCGATACTTTCTCACGGTGACCTTTTTCTGACCTTCAGAGGTCTTCCCATTGCAGATGGAGGGCGTGCGACTGGTGGTCAACAAGGGTTTAAGCAATCACTTCCAGGTCAGCGGTAATGCCATCTCTTGGGTTATAGAATGCGCCGAAAGAATTTCCTGATTACAATAGCTACTGTTCATCGTAGTGTTTTTAAAATACCTGTTACAGTATTCTCATGATACGGCATTGTAAAGTTCTCTCATGTTCATGAATCTAGTGTGATGTTTGTTCACTAATAGTTGCTTACTAGTTTGTCAGCGTAGATTGACTACACAACTAGAGTTAAGAGTGAAACTAACCAGCAAAAAAAAATATATATATATGTGTGTGTATATATCTATATATAAAATGTATGTATGTATGCATACATAATATTTGTGTTATATATATAAATAAATATACATACACATACATACACACACATATACACACACGAATATATATATATATATATATATATATATGTGTGTGTGTATGTATATGTGTATGTATATTTATTTATACATACACATACATACATACACACATACACACACATATATATGTATATGTGTGTGTGTGTATGTATATGTGTGTGTATATGTATGTATATTTATGTGTGTATATATATATATATGTATACACACATATTTATACATACATACATACATACATACATTATATATGTATGTGTATATATGCATGTGTGAATGTATGTATGTATGTGCATGTATATTTATTATATATATATATATATATATATATATATATATTACACAAATATATATGTATACACATGTATACATGCATACATTTTAAATAATGTATGTATATGTGTGTGTATACATATATTTGTGTGTGTTTTCCCCTTCTGGTTGGTGAAGGCAACTGTGAATGGAAAAACTGATACAGACAGGCAAGTGTCTATAATGTTTTCCAATCGTTCTTGGAACATGTGGCTGTTGAACATGAGAGATGGGAGTGGGACATTTAATTTGATCAGCAATGCCAATTGACCAGAAATGCTGTGTTATCAGGACAGCTTTCTCTCCTGCACCACTTTAAAGCATCCACAGTTACAGTATAGTGAACTGATTGGTGATAACTGATAAGGTGAACTGATTGTTAGTACATGGTTGGTCATGACTGATCATTTCTTCTGATGCCTTGGAAAAGGAAACACATGCGACTTCTGCCTTTCTTGCTACAGGTGAGCCACACAATTACACTGAGCACCATGGGAGAATCCGGCTACAGGTTTTCAGCCACATACGTTGGGAGCAAGCAGACCGGACCTGCTGAGGTGAGCGTTCTTACTTCAGTTATGTATTAAACTGTTTGAGAAAACGATTATTATAATAGTCTTTCTCAAGAGCATCTCAGTATGTAACGAAGTACTGATTGTGTAATAATAAAATTGCCCCATATCGACAAAATTGAATCATTATAATCGATATAGTTCATTTTTCAAGCAGACCATCTACATACAGATGCCAATAAGATAGGCATTAAAATTGGCACAGTGTTAAATGTGTGTGTGTGTGTGTGTGTGTGTGTATATATATATATATATATATATATATATATATATATATATATATATATATATATATATATATATATATATTTATTTTTTTTTTAATTTATTTTTTATTTTTTTTATTAGCAGAAGCGTTGTCCAAAGTTCATATGTGCCATTCTTAATTTTTTATAGTCATTTCCAGTAATGGTTGGTGACATGGATAACACGGGCAGTCTCAACGCACAGTTGATCCACCAGTTGACCACACACGTGCGCTCCAAGGTGGCTCTGCAGGTCAGTACTGAGCACCGGAGGAACGCTTCAGCCAACACAAACACTCATACATACACGGAGTCAGTGGGATTTTCACATTTATAAGTACTCAAAGGCACAGTGTCCATTGAAGGATTGGAAAAGTTAGTGGAAAGATTTTTTACTCCCTTATATCAAAAGAACCTGAGCATTTATGAACGATATAACTATGGAAAAAAAAGAGGGGTTTTTTTTGGACCCAGGGGGGTCAAGTACAACTTAAAAAACCACAGAAGAAGACTTGAAACTAGCCCGTGATGCTTGCACTTAGGAAAAGGTAGACAAGGTAGTAGGAGTGTGCATTTATGATTTGCAGCATACAAACACAAATGTGTATTTACTGCGCTCTTAAACGATCATCCTCCATTGTTGGTCAAATAAAACTCCCGGAAAATCATACAGGCATACTAGTGAGATGCTGCTTAAAGGAGCCCAGAAGCACTCTGACCGCGTCCAGCTTTATAAACAATTCTGATATCGTGACCTTTCTGGATTCTAACCAAAAAACGAAAGTAGACCCGATGAAATAGTTTTACGTGCCTATTTTTGTCGACTGGAAATAAGTTTTTTGAGTTGGGAATGACGTTGTTGTTTTGAAACATAGTTCACTTGCTTATTCAGTCACATTAGGTAGAAGATAGGAAGCTTGCCAGGAGGTTCCACAGGACATCTGGTTCAGCAGGTGAATGTGGTTATATAATAATAATAATAATAATAATAAAATACGTAAATAGAAAATAAAGTTGTAATCATTTCTGAATAAAAAATTACTTCTTTTTCCAACAGCCCTGCTTCCAGGTTATAGAGATGGGGTTCACATAAAAAAAAAACCAACAACTAATAAATCAACCTTCTAGTATACAGTTGTGCCCAAAAGTTTGCATACCTTTAGCAGAATCTGCTAAATCTTAATACTGTTAACAAAATAAGAGGGGTCATAAAAATCCCATATTGTTTTTATTTTATTTAGATCTGTCCTGAATAAGCTCTTTCACATAACAGATGTTTACATATAGTCCACAAGACGAGATAAAAGCTGAATTTATAAAAATATGACCCTGTTTAAAAAAAAAAATACGCTTGATTATTAATACTGTGTGTTGTAATTGTATTTATGTTCTGTGAGAGTTCTTCACGAGTCCCGTGTTTGTCCTGAGCAGTTAAACTGCCCACTGTTCTTCAGAAACATCCTCCAGGTCCTGCACATTCTTTACTTTTCCAGGATCTTCTGCATATTGGACCTCTTTCCAACAGCGACTATACGATGTCGAGACTCATCTTCTCACACTGAGGACGACTGAGGGACCCGTACACGACTATTACAAAAGGCGCACACGTTCACCGATGTTCAAGAAGGCAACACGATACATTAAGAGCCAGGGGGGTGTAAACTTTTGAACTGGATGATAAATTCAGCTATAATCTTGTCTTGTGGACTATATGTAAACATGTGAAATAGCTTATTCAGGACAGGACTCAATAAAAAACAATATGGGATTTTTATGATCCCTCTTATTTTATTAACAGTACTAAGATTTAGCAGAGGGGGTGTGCACACTTTTTTGGGCACAACTGTAGACCATGCCCACACCTGGTTGAATAGGGGAAAAAAATATATATATATATATATATATATATATATATATATATATATATATATATATATATATATATATATATTATTATTTTTCTTGTGTTCCACCACTAAAGAGCTGTGTTTGAGCCTGATTATACAATCGGCTCAAACGGAAAGACGTTATAAATAATGTGTGTTTATTCATCGTTCCCAATCCACATATTACACGGGTCCCGTTTTACTTTCGAGTGTTTTGTCTTGTACTAAATAGTTTAGATCTCCAAACGAAATACAACACAAAACAAAGCCAACCTGAGTAAACACACAGTGCCGTTTTTAATTAATTCATCTTTTAATGAAGCAAAACCAAAAAAAGGTTATCGAACACCTGTTACTCATGTGAAAAACTAATTGCCCCCTAAGTGAGATGCTGTGGCACTTAGTTCAAGTCAGGACTTTGACTAGTCCACTCCAAAACTTTAATTTAGCTTTATTTGAGTGGACGTACTCTTATGCTTTGGATCATTGTCTTGCTGTGTAATCCATTTGAGCTTCGGTTTCAACTTACGGACTGAAGACCGGACATTCTCCTTTAGGATTATCTAGTAGAGAGTAGAATTCATGTTTCCCTCAATTATTGCAAGTGGCCCTGAAGCAGCGAAGCATCCCCACACCATCACACTCCCACCACCACGCTTGACCGTAGGCATGATGTTCTTTTTGTGGAATTCTGTGTTTGGTTTACGCCAGATATAATGGGACACCTGTCTTCCAAACAGTTCCACTTTCTACTCATCAGTCCACAGAACCTTCTCCCAAAAGGTTTGAGGATCATCAGGGTGTGTTTTGGGTAAATTCAGACAAGCCTTAATGTTGTTCTGGGTTAGCGGTGGTTTTCACCTCACCACTTGTCCATGGAGGCCATTTTTGCCCAGTGTCTTTCTCATAGTGGAGTCATGAACACTGACCTTTATTGATACAAGAGAGGCCTGTAGGTCCTTTGATGTTGTCCTTGACTCTTTTTTGACTTCCTGGATGAGTCGTTACTGTGCTCTTTGAGGAATTTTGGAAGGTCGGCCACTTCTAGGAAGGTCCGCTACTGTGAGTTTTTCTATTTGGAGATAACGGTCCTCACTGTGGTTCTTTTGAGTCCCAGAGCCTTTAAAATAGCTTTATAGCCCTTCCCAGACTGATGTATTTCAATCACCATATTCCTCGTCATTTCTGGAAGGTCTTTCAACTTTGGCATAGTGTGTTACTGCGTAAAACCTTTTTAAAAAAGTTCTACTTAAGTGATTGAACAGGGTTTGCAGTAATCAGGCCTGGTTGTGTCTAGTCCAGCTGAACCCCATTATGAATGCAGTTTCGTACATTTGGGGAATCAACATCGTAACTGCGGGGGCAAAAACATTTTCACACAGGTATTGGATGATTTTTTATTTTTTTTTTACTGACCCTGGTTTTCTTTGGACTGGGGCTTTGTCTTGTGTTTCAGACACAGCAACACAAGTTTGTGAACTGGCAGTGTGACACAGAGTACCGCGGAGATGACTTCACCGCTGCTGTAACAGTGGGCAATCCTGACGTTCTGGTTGGATCTGGTACTTTTTTTTTTTTTACATTACAATAAATGAAGCTGATTGAGTGTAATGAATGAAATAATTATGGACTAGGGCAGCATGTCGGTGCAGCGGGTAGCACTGACGCCTCACAGCTCCAGGGTCCGGGGTTTGATCCTGAGCTCGGGTTACTGTCTGTGTGGAGTTTCTCTGCATGTTCTCTCCCCATCTTCACATGGGCTTCCTCCAGGTTCTCCGGTTTCCTCCCGAGAACATGCAGCTAGGCAGATTGGCTGTGCTAAATTGCCCCTTTGCGTGTGTGTGGACTGGGGTCCCATCTGGCGTAAATTCTCCCGCCTTCCACCAAGTGTTCACAGTACAGGCTCCAGATCCATCGCAGCCCTCTCCAGGATAAAGCGCTCACTGGATGTGAATAAACGACCTGAATAAATCTCCTGAATTAGACGTTGCCAAAACTCCAATTTTTAGGACATCCTTTCACACATGCTGACTATTTCATCTGAGATATACAGAGATACTTATTTCTGAAACGCAGTCAAGTGAAAATAGTAAAGGTTTGACCGTTCTGGCACGTTTCCTGCATGTCACTAATGAAAAGTAATGCTTTGTGTGCATTGCACTGTCTAGCCCCAAGTCCCACCCATATGTGGGGACTGAATGAAGCAAAAGGGCAAGTGGACGTAACCGCATCTTCATGGTTTTTCTGCTAGGTATTTTAGTGGCTCATTACCTTCAGTCTCTGTCACCTGCCTTGGCTTTGGGGGGTGAGCTGGTGTACCACAGGAGACCTGGAGAGGAGGGCACGGTCACCTCATTAGTGGGCAGATACACAGGTAAGAAACAGACGCTACACATTTGGACATTGGGGGTGAGCTGGGATGTCCAAATTCTAAACGTCATTGGTGTTGGAGACAAAAATGTAATCGTGCCAACATATTCATCTCTTTTGTTAGAAAACGAACATTTTATTTACTTTTTAAACGGTCTTTTTAATTCAGAGAATTAGCCAATAAGAGTCCATCGTAGGTGTGAATACTGTTTAAAAAGCATCTCGGGGGAAATTCAAGAAATCGGTTGAGAAAACGCCAAGAATACATTTCTGGAAATCCGAAGCAAAAAGGGCGTCTGCTTTAAAGAATTTCTCACCAAACGTTTATCGCAACATAATTCCCATAGTTCAGTTTGTGTTATTCCAGAGTTTTGATGTTGTTGTTGTTGTTATTATTATTATTATTATTATTCTAAAATGTAGAAACAAAAAGTAAAACTAAAGAATGAGTGTTTCTAAACTTCTGAGCGGTAGTGTAGAACACCCCCCCAGGATCTAGTGATTTTACACGGCTCCTTTATTCCTCTCAGGCACCAATTACGTGGCCACGCTGACCGTTGGAGGAGCAGGTGCTCACGCATCATACTACCACAAAGCCAATGATCAGGTGGCCTTTGATTTTACATCAGCTTTATTTACACAAACTAGAGCTCTCTCTTTTTTTTATTTATTTATTTTTTTTAAACTGAATGAATGAACGAATACCGATTCATCAGCCAGCGTACTCACGGCAGCAGTAAGATATCCCGTGATAGTAATATCAGACGTTTGACTTGATGACGTGAAGATAAACGTTTCTCTGAAAGTCACAATTGTTTGCTTCTGCAGTTGCAAGTTGGGGTGGAGTTTGAGGCGAGCACACGCCTGCAAGAAACAAGTATGACTTTTGGCTATCAGGTGGACCTGCCCAAGGCCAACCTTCAATTTAAAGGTACCAGTGATTTAACCTACAGTATCACCACCGTAGCACAGTAATGAATACAAGAGCGACTGAGTGAGTTTAGTTTGCGCTTTATTTCATTTCAAATAATGTTCTCTGTAGACGTTGCTGAGTGACATGTAGTTCAAAACAGACAAAAAACACTTCCACGTGAAATTCCACAGGTTCATTAGACAGTAACTGGGTGGTAGGGGCTACGCTGGAGAAGAAGCTGCTGCCACTCCCGTTGTCGCTGGCTCTCGGCGCCTTCCTGAACCATCGCAAAAACAAGTTTCAGTGCGGTTTTGGAGTTACTATTGGTTAGACTTGCACCAGGAGCGACGGATCGCGGCAGGTCTGCATTTCGAGCAGACTTGGACTGGCGCGGAGAGACAGGGGGGACACGGACCAACAACCAGACGGACTCGGATTCTCCCACAAGCACTGCGGTTAAACCTCGCGTGGATGCACGAGGACTACGATAAATCAGGCAAAAGTGACCGGCGTTCCATATTCGCCGATCATGTGAAAAGAAACGGCTCGTGATCAGACATTCAAATATTTAGAAGAAGAAGAAGAAAAACCCCCACAGTTTCATGTTTACTGTTAAAATGGTGCATTGAGATTACAGAGCGATGCCATTTTCATGTGTGTCCCTGATGATTTCTAAACTTTAAGCTCGACGCCTGCGTTTCAGACACACGAAAGGGAAGCGTTTAATCCGTCAGCTTTTTGACTTCTGTTCAAAATACAAGAAGATTTGAGTCCCTACATCCCTGCGTTTTATTCTCACACACACACACACACAGCGGGGGAAATACGTACTGAACGCGTCAACGTTTCTCTCAGTAAATAGACTTCCAATGAAGTTATTCACGTGAAATTTTCACCAGACATCACCACACATTAAAGTCCATAAATGAAGTTATGTGTAATAAAGTGGAATGACAGGGGGGTAAAAACTGAAATGTATTCAATACTTAGTGGAGAAGCCTTTGTATTTAATGACGGGTTCAAGACGCTTCCTGTATGAGGAAACGAATCGGCCGCAGTATTCAGGTGAGATTTTGACGCGTTCTAGACATATTGTCTTTAAATCTTGTCCAATACATGTTTCCCCCGCTGTAATTCACTCTCTGTCCCTGTCGAGAGCAGTGTTCAGGTACAGAATAAAAGCAGACAACAAGCTCTCGCTTATGCAAGATCTCTCATCTCTAAGTGGTAGTGCGCTGTACTGTAATGCCAAGAACGTTTCCGTGTCCCTCTGTCCCTGACTAGGAAAAAAAAAAATCAATTGTCTGAGATTGGATCGGCTGATTTCACATTCATAATCACGCGAGTGTTTTCAATACCAGGTCAAATCAGGAATTCCTTTTTTTTTTTTAAGATAATAGTAGAATTTGTTGTAATTACTGTAAAGCATTGAGGGGCTGGAATGACGAGAAGATCAAATAAGATCTGCTTGAAATAAAATTTTCATCCTTCACGCTAAATGCAACCGGATTCATACGCATCGCTGGCATTTGCCGGTGCTTAAAGCGATTCGGTCCAACTGACAAATTTACAAAAGGTGAACCTGTAAATCTGGGTCTTCTTAAGTTCCGTGTCCAACAGGAGACGTGGTGAAGGGGAAAACTCCACCGCGGAGTGTACCGTCTCGTCCTGATCGATCCCGCTTCTGAAATTCATTCTACGTTTGATTTCTGTGAACTTGGCAGAAGAAATGGGACGCGGACGCCCGAGGAACTGTTTCCTAAAACACTCCGTTTCCACAAAGAGTTTGAATAAGTCACGATAAAGTGGGAGACCTGGTAAGGTGCAGACAACCGATAAGACTAAAACCCGAATATTGTGTAGGCCCCCCCCTGCTGGTGTGCATCTGACCCGTCTGTCTGCACGGAGTGTGTGACTATCCCGTACTGGTCCCCTTCTCGTGCAGTGCGATTTGAGGAAAGACCATCAACTTTCATGGCCGTTGTGAGATCTGAATTATATTACAGTAACATTTATACAGAATGAAAATCAGGCTCTGGTTTGAAGTTTGTGAATAAATAAAAAACATAAAACATGTCTCACAGGGATGAACGATGACTCGAGTCCACACTGAATAAGATCCCAGCACGAGTCATGTATGAATATGTCTAAGTTGATGAACGCAGACATGATTTAACATTTAATTGTTTTGGGTTTTTTATTTTTTTTTTTTAGAAAAATGTACAATTTATTTCATTTTTTTTTTGCTCAATGGGTAAAGTTCTATATACGCCTCGAGTCCACGAGTCCGACTCAGCTCTTTCCGCTCTGTCTCTTGTAGTTCTGTATCATTCTCCTCATCACCGGGTCCGATTCCAAATCCGATTCCTTGACATCCATGTTTCCGCAGCCGACCACGGGACAGCTGATGGAATAAACGAGTCCAAGACAACGGAACGTTTTTAGGATACTGTAGAAATACTTTCAAGTGTTGGGGTGACAAAAGTGCACTTTTATGATCTGTAAGGTTGCTTTGGCAAACAGCAGCAAGCGCAAGACTTTAGTTTCAGCGGTTTACGTTTTGCTTCGGCTTACCGACATTTCTTCTTATTGGTATGCTTCATCTTAATGACGGACAGAATGGCTTCCTGATCATAGTAATGCTGGCACTTCTTGTTTTTCATCGGATTGACCATTTCAACCTGTCAGCAACATACAGGTTAAATGTCAAGATCAACACTATGGACAAAGATTTTCATTTTAAGATGAATGCTTTGTATTAAAGGCGTAGTTCACCCAAAAAATGAAAATTCTGTCCTCGTTTACTCCCCTCACGTCGCTCCAAAACAGAAACGTTCAGGCACCAAAAAGTTCACAAAGGCGTTTCGGTTACTCGGACTGTAAACGGAGGGACAGGAGTCTCCCAGGTTTCATTCAAAACGTCTTCGTTTGTGTCCCGAAGATGAACGAAAGTCTTATGGGTTTTGGAGCGACATGAGGGGAGTAAACGAGGACAGAATTGTTTATTTTTGGAGGAATAATCCCTTAAAGTATTAAGATAATATTAATAGCACACTGTTAGAGCTAGACTTCATACTGAATGTCTGAGACGTCTAGGCTTTTATGGATGTTTATATACCTGGGTCAGAGGACATGTGAAGTTCGTCTGGCTCTGTGTTACAGCAATGTCTTCATCCAGCTCCTCTTCTACACTTCCTCCTGCCATCTGATTTACTACACACACACACACACACACACACACCGTACTACATGTGTATATAACATGCATATATATGTACAGTCGCATGAATAAGTACAGTTGTATTCAAAATTGAGACTCTTTGCAAAAAGACTTTCAGCTGTCTGCGATGAACAAATCCAACAAAAGCAATTGAAATAGTTCAACACGACGAATGCTTCAAGCGGTTTCTCCAAATTCAACTGAAAATGATGACGTATCATTATAATGACTTGAAGCACTCGTTGTGTTGAACTATTTCAATTGCTTTTGTTGGATTTGTTCATCGCGAACAGCTGAAAGTCGGTCAATTTTGACAATAAACCTGATTTGCAGGTTATACTCCTACTCTTTGTTACGAGAAGCGTCCTGGGATTTTTAATGACCACGGAGAGTCAGGACCTCGGTTTAACGTCTCGTCCGAAAGACGGTGCTGTTTTTACAGTGTAGTGTCACCGCCACTATTCTGGAGCATTAGGCTTCACACAGACCACAGGGTGAGCGCCCCCTGCTGACCTCACGAATACCATTTCCAGCAACAACCTAAGTTTTCCACAGGAGGTCTCCTAAGGAGTTCAATTTGTGCCAAACCGAAACAAATAAATATAGCATTTCGCAAACAAACACAATCTGCCTTGCAAAGGAAAACTCGACTCTCGAACAAACAAAGTGATTTTCTCATAAATGCATCTAAGCAACTTCCTCTTCCAAACCAACTGAAGGCGCATTTACATTAGCGTGGGAGGGATGGCACACTGTCAATCACAGTGCCACTGGCCATTAGCCCTCGCCCACACCAGTAGGTAGCTGGAATTGGCCAAGGCTAAATCCCCCCCTGAACCAAAAACTTATGGGACTGAGCACCAGGGAATCATCTGATCACCTGCAGGAATAATGAGGATTACCTTGCTGCAGAGATTTCCTGATGCTGTCTCGGAAGGCTACCACTTTACTGTGTTTTTCAAGGTCAGCAGCGGAGACCGCAGCCGATCGTTCAGCGAATCGCTCCTTCACTGAGTCTTTCAGCTTGAACATGGCGTCTGGAGGCTCATGTCTCACCTACGATAAGTGGGAGCTCGGTGAGAAAACTGGAAAGCAACACTGTGATGTCCACAAGGAGCAAAAACAACACCAACCTGAGCAACCATCTGCTCGACAGATTCCACGAAGCAGTTGATCTCTCTGTCCAGTTTGGCACATTCCAACATCATCTGATCCAGTTTCTTCAGACCTGGACTGTCATCTGTAGCTGCAATAAAAATAAATAAATAAATTGTAAAGTGTGGACGATATAATACCTCTCATCTATATACAAATCTTTGTTTGTGGAATTTGTATTGCTTAGTGAATTGCACGAAGCACTCCCTGATGAAAACGTACCGTGACATATTATTCCACTTCCTAAAGGGACGTTCCTCACACATTTTCCCATTTAAATAGGAAACCGAGTTATTTCATAAAGCTGATACACAGGTCTATAATTGCAGGTGGATGATAACGTACGCGCGTGGTCCAATATAATATGGGGGAACGAGTGTGTACAGAACGAGTGTGTCTAAACTTTTGACCGGTAGTGTTTGAAGGAAGCTCAACAGGTCTAGTAATATATGATGCATTTGACAACAACACCCCCCACCACACACACAACATATGGTACAATATGGTGCAGTCTTATGTGAGAAGACATTTTGAAGGAGTCTCCAGTGTCAGCACTTTTTTTTTTTTTTACAGCTGGAGGTACACCTGTTCAGAACTGTTATAAAGTTTAGTGTTAACAGGAACTAAATGTAAGTGTTAACGGTTAAAAAGTCCGACGTGTTGTTCTTTAATCGGTACTAATAAATTGTCAGTGTTGGTAAACTGCTGAAGTACACTAGGAATAAACCCTCAGGACTTCACACTAATCCGTCGTTGCTTATCTTCCTACAACAGCACGCCCCCACGGGTTTATTCCTCACTGCTAGGTCACCTTGGGCTTCGACCAGATCCAGAGCGACTTCTGACACAATGTCCATCCCTGTGCTGATGTCCGTCTGACATGTCTTCAGAGACGACAGCTGGGGCTGGATGGTGTTCAGGGACATCTCTCTGGAATACTGTTTCATTAAGGAGAGAGGGAGAGGAGGGGGAGAGAGGGAGAGAGAGAGGAAGAGAGAGGAGGGGGAGAGAGAGAGAGAAAGAAGAGAGAGGAGGGGGAGGGAGAGAGAGGGAGGAAGAGAGAGGAGGGGAGGAAGAGAGAGAGAGAGAGAGAGAGGAAGAGAGAGAGGAGGGAGAAGAGAGAGAGGGAGAGAGAGAGAGGGAGAGAAGAGAGAGAAAGAGAAGAGAGGAGGGAGAGGAAGAGAGAGGAGGAGGGGGAGGGAGAGAGAGAGGAAGAGAGAGGAGGGGGAGGAAGAGAGAGAGGAGAGAGAGAGAGAGGGGAGGAAGAGAAAAAAAGAGAGAGAGGAAGAGAAGAGGAAAAAGAGAAGAGAGAGGAGGGGGAGGAAGGGAGAGAGGCAAAGAGAGAGAGGGAGGAAGAGAGAGGAGGGGGAGGAAGAGAGACAGGGAGGAAGAGAGAGAGGGAGAGGGAGAGAGGCAAAGAGGGAGGAAGAGAGAGAGAGGAGGGGGAGGGAGGAAGAGAGAGAGAGTTAGAGATATAGATAGAGAAGGAGAGAGAGAGTTAGAGATATAGATAGAGAGGGAGAGAGAGTTAGATAGAGAGTTAGAGATATAGATAGAGAAGGAGAGAGAGAGAGAGAGTTAGATAGATAGACGGATGTATTCCTGTAGGTGAAGTACTATCTTCTCACACTACTGTGCAGTATGCTAGTCCGCACACTTTGAGAAGGAGTTCTCTGAGTTTGGTTTGTTTACAGGGTAGCACCGTTAGCCAGCTAAGCAAACGGAAGTGATTGTGAATCGATTATTTTATTGCACCGTTAAAAACGCAGTAACATCGTGTCTATAATACGCCTGTCAAAAAATATTGTACTATAAACACCTAGAACTTGAACAAATTAATTTTATTAGCAGCTCACCACCTCTCCAAAGTAACGCGCCACGAGAAGAGCTTCCGGGTTTTGACGGCAAAATAAAAGTCTCTAAAAGCGGTTGTGAAATTTTCCGTTACTACTACTATTATTAGTGGTAAGTAGTAGTATTAAAACTACTACTAGTAGTAGTAATAATAATAATAATAATAATAATAATAATAATCATCCATCCATTATCTATACCACTTATCCTACAAGGCCACGGGGAGCCTGGAGTCTATTCCAGGGAGCATGGGGTACACCCTGGACAGGGTTCCAGTCCATCACAGGGCACAATCACACACACTCACACACACATTCATACACTACGGACACTTTAGACACGCCAATCAGCCTGCCATGCATGTCTTTGGACTGGGGGAAGAAACCGGAGAACCCGGAGGAAACCCCTGCAACACGGGGAGAACATACAAACTCCACACACACACACAGGGCTACGGTGGGACTCGAACCCCCGACCCTGGAGGTGTGAGATGAACGTCATATGATGACATTCTAAAGCTACAACAGCACGCTCCTACAAACAACATACACTAGATGGTCAAAGGTTTGTGGACACCTGACCATCACACTCATACGAGGGAGTTCGTCCGGAGGAACTCCACAGAATCCGGAGGAACCCCACATTGACATAGATAATGTGATTTTTGTCGGATTTGAACATCCATATGGAATCTAAATGTAAATGGGGGGTTATAAACTATAAGTCATCCGTTCATTCCTCTTCAGTAACCGCTTTATTCTCGCCAGGGTCACGGTGTTAACCTTTTATATGAAAAGTTGCTAGACGGAGGCTTTTATCGTGACACTCGCACACAAAAGCAGACAACCACTACTAGGATTCGCGTTGTTTTTGTCCCCCACTCGCGTTACGACAGTCTCCGCCTCCTACATCGTGATTGGCTAAAAGCAGGAGTAGTACCCACGAGCACCTTCCCGATTGGATATGCCTCTTAAAGCCATGTGACCTCAGACCTATGAGAGACTCTAATGACGCCGGGGGATCGATAAGCCGGAAAACGGGCGGGGGAAAGTAGCGTTTCGTGCGCGGCCACGTCATTGTAAATGGAGTAAGAGTCGGTTTGAACCAAAATAGACGAAACCGAAACAGGGTTCAGCAGCTGCGAGCACAGTGCAGCGCGGGCCGCACAGGGGCATTCATACCGCAGTCAGGAGGCGTTATTAAACACACCGGCTGGGATCTGTGTGGAATCATATGGAAAGATGTCAGACATCGGGGACTGGTTCAGGAGCGTCCCGTTCCTCACGCGCTACTGGTTCGCGGGGTCAATCATTGTGCCGCTTATAGGGAAACTGGGCTTGATCAGTCCCGCCTATCTCGTGCTGTGGCCGCAGGAGTTCTTTCACAAGTTCCAGGTGAGCTCAAGCAAACATGTGGACCGGGTCAGTGTGATTCGAGTGTTAGTAAGGCCGACAGGCCGCGTGTCCGTACTGCAGTGAAGCCCACACCGGAAATCGTCTGTGGGGTCGTGTCCCAAACGGCACTGATCTCCACTACATAGTGCACAGCGGGGCTGCTGCGTGTACAAGTATATCATATCGGGTAGAAAATGACGCCTTCTGCGCCTCTTCATGTATTTAACAGACTGTATAACTATCCAGACCTCACTTTATTAGTGATGTAACTCACTACTCTATGAGTCTAAGCAAGGTTTAGGATACAGCCGTAATGAGTACTTCCGGGTTTCTGAGCGTCCGCTTTCTTCATATTACTCTTAGTTCTTGTACTGAGTGAGAATTATCATTATTATCGTTATTATTATAATCTATTATTATTATTATCATTATCCTCATTATTATGATTATTATCGTTATTATTATTATCATTATTATCATTGTTGTTATAATAATAACAATGATAATGATGATGATGATAATAATAATAATAATAATCCTTATTATTATTAGTATTCGTATTATCATTATTATTATTATTATTATTAGTAGTAGTAGTAGTAGTAATAGCCTCTCCAGGTTATTGTCCACCATGCTGAAAAAACCCCCAATAGAAACCATCACAGAAATTCTAATGGTTTCCACTACAAATACCATTACAAACCGTTTGCTGTTAACCGTTAAAACCATTACTGGTCCTTAATGGTAACCACTAGACCTAACATGCCACCAATAGAAGGCAACAAATGACCAGTAGAGACCCAGAGGGACCATTACAGTTTCCATTACAATTCTCTGAGGGGGTTTTCTGGGGTTTGTTTGTTTGTTTGTTTGTTTGTCTCAGCAGTGCAGGTTTCTGTCTGGATTTCTCTGAAAGTTAGATAATATAGTGAGAAAACAAAGTCGAATTTTTGAATGAGGAGTCACGAGGTTGTATGTCAGTAAAACAGAGGAACAGTATTAAAAACAATTAAACATTAGGTATAAGTGTATAAATCAGTACAACACCGTTATAATAATCGTGAACTACTGGTTCGGTGCAGCCGTGTTTTCTTCCAAGGCACAAGATGGCGCCCAGAACACAGCCAGTGCAGAATGTACTGGACTCCACCGCCTGAAATGCCAAATCTGTGTGGAGAAAGAATGCTTATTTACTATATACTTTATTTATTATTTATGTATTTAAGTTGTTTTGTTGTGCATAAATCAGGGTGAAATCTCAAACGGCTCTCTTTGAGTACTGGAGTACTGTAAAGTAGGGTCCAAGACCAAGACCGTGGCCAGGAGAGTCCGAGTCAAGAGCCAGTATGACTCGGGTTAAAAGAAGAGAACACCACCTCACGCACAGTCGAGTCCAGACCGGGTCCTGACCCACTTTGGGATCATCATTTTGTACAAATTAGACACACAGGACCTGTTAAACATCACCCATTCTTCTAGTAGGCACTGCAGTGTATTTTTGAGCTAGTTGTATAAAGGATTTTAATTTATTTATTTATTTTTATCTCTAATAACGTAACAAAAGCACAGATCACCATGCGCGTGATCCCTCGTGACCTTTACCTGCTGCAGGAACAGCTGCTACGGCACACTGACGCCGACACGGTTCCTTCTTTCGCTGCACTGTACGCGTTGGATCGGAAACGGACGTCATCTCGGCACTGCTTCAGAGCGTACAAGACCTTTCACCCTCAGCTTGGATTCTGCCTCACGTTTTTAAATGGCTTCGGAGAGAACATCTGCCAGTAGTGAAGCGGTCAAGCAACGCAAGACGTTCGTCCAAGCACAGACCGTGTTAATACACGTCCAATTTTTTTTTTTGTGGGGGGGGGGGGGGGGGGGGGGGGGGGGGGGGGGTTTTTTTTTTTTGTTTTTTTTTTTTTTTTTTTTTTTTTTTTTTTTTTTTTTTTTTTTTTTTTTTTTTTGTTTTTTTTTTTTTTTTTTTTTTTTTTTTTGTTTTTTTTTTTTCTTCTGTTTTTTTTTCCGCCCTTTCCTCTCTCCCCCCCCCCCTCCTTCCCCCTGCTGTTTTTTTTTTTTTTTTTTTTTTTTTTCTGGCTACTGCAGGCTGCAGCTCGGCACAGAGAGATGTTCGACCTTCAGGACAGGGTGGAGTGGTGTGAGGCGGCGGAGTGCACGAGAACCAAACACACTAGTATCAGTGCAAGTCTTATTAGGTTAGGGGGAAACTGCAGCAGTGCAGGTGCAGTCCATCACAGTGCACCTTAAACACACACTCCTATGGGGAGTTTATCTTAGCCAGTCCACCTTCTGGTATGTTTTTGGGAGGTGGGAGGAAATACACTCACACACAGTAACCTGAGCTGGGGACCCGGGAGCTACGAGGCAGCTAAACCAGCTGCCTGTCTGTAAATGTTACACAGCCTCCTGTAAGAACCTGGGATTTTTCTCTTCTCGAAATATCCATCCATCCAGCCATCTTCTAAACCGCTTTATCCTTTTCAGGGTCACGGGGGAACCTGGATCATGGGGCACGAGGCGGGGTACACCCTGGACAGGGTGCCAGTCCATCGCGGGGCATCCTTGCTTCTAAATCGAATAAATGATAAATGCAGCATTAGAAAATAGTGAGGCTTTTAAGGTGAAGCTCAGTAACTGTGAAGCATGAGGGTGGTAGCATCCTGCCCATGGACACTTCAGCCTGTATGAATTCAAGTCTGAAATCATGATCGTCATCATCATGTTCATCTTTTGATCTCAAACCCAGTCTTCAGTGTACAGCAAAAACCATGTTGACCTTAAATTGTAGTAAATACATGAGAAAAAACAAACCAAACCAATTGCTTCTCTCAACATCTCGGAGTTAGTTAAGCTGTTTTCAATGAGTTTAACAGGGTCTGTTTGTTCTTTAGAAAATCGGCTGAACCGATTCATTGCATATTTCAAACGCTCTGTCACACTACGTCACTGACGCTGTTCGAACACTATAGGAAGAAGCTGTGATCGTCCCCGCCCTACTTCACACTGACGTGAAGTGAAGAAACTGAAAAGGCTGTGGGGGGGGTGGGGGGAGTGCCAGTTCTTTCCTGACCCATTTTCCATGCCAGGGAGTTACCAGGCTGAAACGGATGACCGAGCAGATGAATTTTTGGCCAGTCCGATGTGCGCTGCAGTCATCGCTCGGCAGTCGAGGCTCCCTGTTAGTCATCGGGACGTTTCTGAGTTCGAATTTCAGGACGATCAAACGGATCTCTCCAAATACATGGTGAATTGTCATGGTGAATTTTAAGCTTCTACAAAACAAACAATTGAATAAAAGTTTCCTGTTTTTATTTCTGGGATATTTGAAGGGGATGGTAACTAGAGCTAAGCCGTTATCACACTATGCGCGGTGGGCGGATTAGCGTGAGCGCCCATGCCAATCACAGCCTGGTGTTTACTCTGTACGTAGCACTGTTAATGAAGTCGATCTACGAGAACAAAACCACAAGGAAAATTAGCTTTTTTTTTTTTTTTTTTTTAGCATTTATTCAGCAGAAATATCAGTAGATGTGATGTTCTTCTGTGGAAAAAGTATGTACACCCTTGGCCTTAAAAGTTAGTTTTGCCTGTTTTAGCAGAAATAACTTGTGGGCGTTTTGCATAATTGTCCACTAGGCTTGATTGAATTTTTGACAATCCTTCCATGTAATATTCTTTCAGTTTTAAGATGTTTGAGGGTTTTCTTGCATGTTCTGCCCGTTTCAAATCCCCTACAACATGTCAATGGGTTTCAAATCCAGGCTTAGACTAGGCCATTCCATAACCCTTTATTTCTTCTCTTTGACCCATTCCTTGGTGGATTTGCTCGTGCGCTTAGGATCATTATCCTGATGAAAGGTTCAACTTCAACCTTCAGACAGATAACATCACATTATCTTCAAGCACTCTTTGATATGATGCAGAATTCATAGCTGAATCAATGAATGCAACCTGTCCAGTTCCTGATGCAGTGAAGGAACCCCAAACCATAACATTTCCACCACCGTGCTTCACAGTTGATATGAAGTACTTCTCCTGAGAAGCTGTCTTTGGACTGCGCCAAACATGTCTGCTGTTACTGTGGCCAAACAACTCTATCTTTGATTCGTCTGTCCAGAGCACGTTATTCTAAAAGGCCTGGTCTTTGCTCATTGCCAAACTGTAGTGTTGCAAAGGCCTTTTCCTGTCTCGCCTCCCATGCAGGTCAGACTTGTGCAATCACTTTCTGATTGTAGAAGCATGCACTTGGACACCAACAGTTACAATATCTACTAGCAGATCCTGTGTTGAAATTTTGGGGTTCTTGGAGACTTCTTTTTGCATCAGATGGTCTGCTCTTGGGCTGAATTTCCTGGGACGGCCGGTCCTGGACTAATTCGTTTGAAATCTGCACCACTTGTAGATGATTTTCCGTACAGTGGAATGATGTGTTTCAAATTATTTGGAGATCTTTTTAAATCCTTTGCCAGGCTCATAAGCATCCGCAACCTTTTATTCTGAAGACCTTAAAGAACTCTTTAGATCTTGGCATGATGACACCACACACCTCAATAGCAAAGGCAACACCAGACACTAGATATGAGAGGGGTATAAATAAGACCGGTTCCACCTGCATGCTCTAAGCAGGTTCTAATCACTGGCACCCCGATCTTAAACACCTGATTCTTAATTTTATGGATTTTGAAGGTGTGATAAATGTAGGGGTGTACTTACTTTTTCCATCGAAATTGTGAAAATTGCTACAAAATGTCACTTTTATGTTTCATTTTTATGAGTATCGGCTTTATTATTTATGTTTGTCCAAATAGCCAACAACAGAAATCTTAAACACTGGAGTTTAGATAGAAGAGTTCTTACTTAACTCTAGAACACGATGAGAGTTGTGCTTATTTCGCCTGTCCTGCACTTTACTAATAGCCAGCTAAGTAATCAGATAATTAGTGGTTAGAAGGGGACACTCTTAAAAAAAAAAAAAGACAACTCCTAAATAAGGCCATTTCTTGCCATGACACCGAGGACACAGCGACTGTAACGTATAACCTCTTACTGGATGTTGTAGATAATGCAGCTAGCGTTACCCGTGTTACACAATCACGTGTAACAACAGCTCATGGTTCATGAAGCCAGTGAGACTACAGGACACTGATGTGGGAAAATAATGACTGTAAAGTTTTGTTAGAACAGATGTGCTAATTGTAGAGTTTGGGACAACGCCACGATGTCACAATGTTACACGGGTCACTAATCACTCGGTCTTTTCCGCAGATATGGAGACCGATATCTTCGACGCTGTATTTCCCAGTTGGGCCAGGAACCGGTTTTCTATACATGGTCAATCTGTACTTCCTGTATCAATACTCGTCCAGACTGGAAACAGGTACGCTCAACTCTCCGACCCTCCGCGTAGCAGATCTACACCATGGAGAATAGATCTGAAGAAGAAATGTTGCTAGTTTATTAATAAGGATGAACAATACTACAGTAAATACTTGTCTGCTGCTTCGCAGTGAAATCGGTCCCAGATCAGTTAAAGGATAACGTTAAAATCGTGCAGTTGCTGATCGAACATTTGGCTGTTTTTAGAGGTCAAGAAACAAATGATACAGAGTCAAATGACGCATCGTTTAAAGAATCACAAGGACTAGTAAAATAGTTTGAAATAAACTTTTTTTCCAGTTGCGTTCCACCAGGACATCAGCTGCAATATATGAATGTTGATTTGAGAACATTTCCAGGCATCAAATTATCTGCTTTATTTATTTATTTATTTAAAAAAAAAAAAACGGTCTGCCATTCCTAACGTCTGGTGTAAATGTCGGGGGGGACAAAAGAGGTTAAACAAGTGAAAACAGCATGAAATGATGACGTTACAAAGCTTTAATCACACACAAACACCACAGTTGTATAAAGCCAGAACTCCATTAAGCTCGTGTTCCTCCACTAGGAGCCTTTGATGGAAGACCAGCAGACTACGTGTATATGCTGCTCTTCAACTGGATTTGCATTGTCGTATCCTTTAGACCTTTGATCATTTATTTGTGTGTGTGTGTGTGTGTGGGGAGATTGAAAAACGAAGTTTTGTTAAATGTTGGATTCTTGTTCTGGATCTGTGATTGTCCTTACCTACATGACCCAGATAACAGGACTGATGATGGACATGCAGGTTAGTCATCTGTTGTTTTATCCTTGATAAGTGTGAGGATATTCATTTCACTACTCGTTCAGTATTCGAGCCGAAAGGGAATGACGGAATCCTGTCCGGACCAAGCTCTCGGGCGGGACACACCGCCGGACAAACGAAAGGACGGCGTGTATGACGAGGGACTGTAGAAAGACAAGTGCATCTCCCCCCCCCCCCAAGTGTCAAGGTGTTCTTAATGGAAAACGTGTGATCTTGTACAAGATCCTGAGCAGACAGTCGTGCTTACGGTTACACATTTCAGAGCCTCGTCTTGTCTGTGCGGCTGTCGGTAGAGGAGTCCGCGTGTAGCTCGGGCTAAAATACAAACGTCAATCATTTTAAAAACGTGTTGTTCCCGTCCTCTCCCCCCAGCTCCTGATGATCCCTCTGATCATGTCCGTGCTGTACGTGTGGGCCCAAATGAATCGAGACACGGTCGTGTCCTTCTGGTTTGGTACAAGATTCAAGGTAGAAATCCAATTTCACAGATGTATCATCTCTTCAGACTGCATACGAGTACCTTAAAGCATTCTGACACCTGTAGCAAATGTTTGCAGGCCTGCTATCTCCCCTGGGTCATCCTGGGATTCAACTACATCATCGGTGGCTCGTAAGAACCTTCTCATTTTATTGTCTCACAGTTTAGTGTGTGGATTTTTATAACACTGTTGGGGAAGAAGAAGAAAAAAAGACAGGGTTATGCCACGTATGTTTCAGTGTCTTTATTCTGTGTACTTCTGATTTGACTCGTGCAACAACAGAACATGCCCCCGGGAGCCGAACTGCGCCGGTGCCTCGTGCATTTGAAGTTTAAAGGCATAGAATTATTGTTTTCCGAACGGTTTTCTGTCGATGACGGTCTTGACAGTTGTCATCTTGAGTTTTTGTCATAATCTCTCCTCAGTGTTGTGAACGAGCTGATTGGAAATTTAGTGGGCCATCTTTACTTCTTCCTCATGTTCAAATATCCCATGGACCTGAACGGCAGATCCTTCCTGTCCACGCCACAGACCCTGTAAGCACACAGTCTGAATGCATTTTCACTCTCGTGTCAAAAACACTCGACTTTTCCCATAAATCTGTATAAACCTATCAGAGAGAGATTGTGTACTGAGAACTAGCGACGTGCACGGGGAGCTGATCAGATGATTGAGACGGTCCTCCAGACTTTTATTCTGCTATTGCTGGTTACTGTTTCCACGACGATCATTACACACTTGTTCGCCGTCACATCTGCTGCTGTTGTGCTTTAAGACACGGCAAACATCTGTTACATAACATCTGTTTTGACTAAACGGTCTAGTCGAGGCTAGAGTACATTCAACAGTCTTGTTTTTTTTTTCCTCCCCACAGCTATCGGTGGTTTCCAAATCGGCGCGGTGGAGTTTCCGGATTCGGCGCCCCGCCCGTCAGGAGACGCGCTCCTCAGGAACAAGCAGGAGGAGACGGTCGACGTCACAACTGGGGACAAGGCAATCGGCTCGGGGAAGACTGAGGACGTCCTCCGACTGAAGCCTCCACGGACACTGACGCTCACCAGGCACATAATAAAACACTGCTGCTGCAGGACACGAGTTTTTGCATATGTTTGGGCTTCGGTTCAGTTTTTGTATCTCTCCTTCCGACGACGAATGAAAAGGTGATCACACGGCGCTCCTTCGCTCTGCAACTGGGTTCCTCACCGTCCACGAGCAGCCCTCACGACGAGGAGCTCGGGGCAGAGTTTGTATATATAGGAGACCATTTAGAGGACGTGTTCGTTTTAAAATCTAGCACATCGTAGAAGTGTGGGATGGCTTCAGATTAAACGCTTTTAGTTTTTCACTGTCTTGTTGATCATGTACAGAATATTTACTTTTTTTTTCTTTCTTTCTTTGGACGAAGACGATGTGCAAATCTCGTGTTGGTCGCTTTTAAAACGTCCTTTCTTTTTGTTCGAAACCATCAGTGTAAACGTTTTGTCTTAATACGGAAATACATCAAAACACACGCGTCTGAGCTCTCCTTCTCTACGACACCTCATCACTGACATTAAGATCACGCCCATTCGATACTCGTCGACGCGGCCTGTGGGGGTCAGAACGTCGCAGAAATCCTAACTTCGGTGGTAGAGAATAAATAAATACCACAACAAAGTGCCACGTAAATACAGTCTGATTATTTAAAACACTCGCGTAAACGAACGTGAACTAGAAACCCAGACGTAATGACTGACCGCATTCAACAACCTGCAAGCGCTGAAATTCTACTGAACTCGTGCATATCGAGAATTACGCCGTGAAGACGCAGTACTCGGCCGTTTCATGCTCCAACGTGTATATTGAGTAAATAATTCATCATCGAGCGTTTCGAGGGTAGAGATGACACGGCCCAGTGAGGCGACCTGTACTTATCTAATCGAACAAGATATTGGCGTAAACAAAAACAACAACAAACACATCCCGGGAGGGGGAGGGGTGATGATTACAAGACTAAAATGAGGCCTCGAAGACGATTCTTCATCGTGAAAATGGTGTGTCGTCGTAGAAAGTAAAAGAAAGTTAAATAAAACGTTCCTGCTGTTCAAGTCTAACTGTTGTTCTGTTAGTGCTGGTTGAATGGATCATTAAATTGACAAAAATTCAAGTGCTTTAAACAAAACTTGAGCAAATAAAAAAAAACCCTCAAAAAAAACCCTAATTTTACACGGGGAGAGAGAGAAAGAATAAATACACGACAGCTGTCTAATGGGGTGTAAGTACATGTTAGAACAACGAAGATTAAAAAAAAATATTAATCATTTCAATGGTTTGTTTATTGATTTACAGCAGGCTGTTTTAAAGAAAGAGCAAGCATGATCGTGGATACCCATACGGTATTCCTGATACGTGTCCGAACGTGACGAGGAGAGTGGCAGGAGGGGACGGGAATACACGGAGCGATCTTAAAAGCAGACCACAGCGGAGACGGCGAAATGGAACGACGCCTTAAATGCGAAGGAAAAAGAGATGGAAAAAAAAAATGCTCTTCTTCTGCGAGAGTGATCTCGCAAAGTCGGACTACAAATGAACATGTTTTGTGCCTCGCTGCCATCGGGTCTGGATTAAATCCATCGTGTGCAGGCAATGCTTCTATGGTCCAAAGGAGGGAAAAAAAAAAAAAGTCTGTAACGTTCGCTTTGTTTGAGGAATGAGATCAAAAGGAGCACCGCTTGTCTTTATCCACTTCGGATATTAAGTGCCGTAGTGACCGTGCTTTACCGGCAGGTCCAATCAGTTTACCGTCCTTTCACAAGAAGGCCAAACGTTCCGCCGGGAGCGTTAAGATCAATGGCTTGGGGACATCTACAGTATTAGAAATTGTAACAAAATCCATCCGCAGAAATTGTTTTTTTTTTTTACAAATCTGTCAAAAACATATTTACATGGGCTCTTCTGCTATAAAATAATAACAACAACAACAACAACAAAAAAAATCCTCAAACACCTAAGCAGTAATAGTAGCATCGCAGTCTGACTTTGGCACTCCATGGTCAGTGCTTTTACACACACACACACACACACACACAGTCCTTTACCCTTTACCCCCTCTCTGATGAGATCAGAGTCCAGGCATGAGATCATTGGTTCCAAGTATGTCAACGCAATTATTTTCCTTCCCACTTCAGGGTTAGTCATAGCAGCCTAGTCTCTGTCCTGCAATGAAAAACAAACACACGTTATAGCTTCAGCAGAGACACGGCGTGGACACAATGATGACGTGTGTATTAGATCAGTTCGATGGTAAATACCTTACAGAAACATCGTATTCTAGAACGCTGTGAAGCTCTGGCGCGTTCATTCATTTATAGCATGGAGCTTCACGGGCCTAATTAACCACCTTCGTTCATATGCTGGTTTTTTGGGCTGGTTATTTGTCCGGAGTTTTGAAGGGCTGTGTTTTTAAAATGTGTATTTCTTTTTGACGGAAGGCACGCTTTGACTCAGAGGGTAGACATTGCTAGCCTGGGCACCTGAAACAAGCAGATCAGTAGCATTAATGTACGGATCAGCTTCGCATTCACAGCTTCGGTAGGCTGTTAATATAACCTCTTTTTTTGTGTCCTTCACTGAGCTCAATTAATCTTCAGTAAACACTTTACCCTGCTCAAGGTCATGGTGAAGAAAAACAAAAACACCCCCCAAAATATATATATATATTTATATCAAATGAAATGATTAGAACACACACCAAACAATTTAGATATTTCTCGTCGAATGCTGTCGCGCTTACTCTTCTCCCGAACCCCAGCGCTTGCTGCACCACACACACACACACACACACACACTGTGACGACACGGTCTGCCTGTAGAAAGGAACTGTTTTTACTGGACAACCCTTCCAGAATCAGGAGTATGAAGGTATGTGGAAACCGTCTCATCGACCACTACTTTTTCCCCCAGGACTTCTCCATCCAGGCTCACACCTGCTTAGCTTCAGTGGGGACACCAGGCGAGAACTGCGGGGAGATGCGTCTCTAGCACATCAACCAGTGCCATATCATGGCATGTTCACATTTACAAAATCACATCGTCAAGCAAACACTGGAGAACACCGGAGAACGCTCGTCGATAAAATGCTAGCCAAACGTTTCCTGCCTTTCCGTGTAGGGGCGGAGAAACGCATCAGCGGTGACGTTCTGAGGAGAGGACGGTGACTGTAGCTAGATAAAAGTCCTCGCTCGTTTGTTTTCCACGCTCTGTATTTATGCACACAATCAGCTCGTCGCACGTTCGAGTTCGATTATGTTACTTGCTGCTTTTTTGCCTAGTTAATTGGAGGCGTAACTGCGCAGCACATGTGGCACTTCACTCGTCGGTGAGCTAGCTAATGAATTGATCGTCTGTATATTATGTTAATTCATGGCTGTTCCTACCTGCACAATGTCCGTTAGCTACGTGTCGGCAGCCATAGCTCACATTCAGTCAACTGCCCAGCCTCTAACTATTAGCCTCTGGTTAATGTGTGGTAACAGGGTAAAGGCTTACCAATTCTATTCCTCAAACACTGAATGAACTGCCACACTGGTTAACCGATTCAGGGGTTTTAGTCAGTATAAAAAAAAGAAAAGAAACAATAAAGCCCATTTGAAAAGCACTTGACAGAGGTTTGGTGTAATTAAAGTCTCCAGGTGAGTCATCTCACTTTTTCATTGATCATATTACGATAAAATGGGAAATGAATAGAACATCCTTACAATGAAATGCATATATAGTTGAAAATGCATCGCGATACTGGACATACCTTTCTTAGTTTATCCCGTCACCGTGTGCTCTGTGGTCAGAACCTCCAGGTCGGTGGCCACTCTCAGTGCCTCGGAGTCTTTTCTTTCAGTCTCGGCTGCCACAGAAACTTTAACCCATCTCCCGCTGTCCATCGTCACCAGTCCGTGTTGGTCCTTGCTCCGGCTAATGTCCTGCATGTTGTGGCCCAGCTTACTGGTTACCCAGTTGACTATGTCCTGACTGACAAGTTTCGAGCGCTCCGCCAGCTTGTCATCCTCCTCTAGTTTTAGAAGCTTTGCCTCTGGGAAGTTTCGCTGTACAACACTGTGGGGCGCAGGTTCGTTGTGTTTTTTGGTGCTCATGGTCTCAAACTGCTCCATCCATTCCAAGGTCCCATTTCTCAGAGCAGATCGGTTATTCTTAAACCAGCGTACGATTTCTGTGCGAGGCAACCCTGTCTGGAGTTCCAGTTCGCTGTACTCCTCCGGTGACGGCCACTGTGTCTGTGAGAAAACCTCTTTTAGAAGGTAGAGCGACTTGCTGTCAATTTCAGCGCAAACAGAAGTTAGAAGGGGAAGCGGAGAGGACCTTGACCGGCCTTCCTGCTCATGTATTCCATTCAGAGCTCCTCTGTCCAGTCTTTTAAAGCCCATGGAGTTGAGCAAGGCTTGTTCAAGGTTATCTCGAAGAGCACGACGCTCCGTGAACCAGCCATCGATCTCCGTTTTGGAAAGTTTAGCGTCAATCGCAAGGTTTTCGATCTCAGTCGGTGATGGGAAGCTTGTCCTCTGGAAACACTCCTCCAACATTTTCATTTGCTCTGAGGATTTTCCCTTTACCCATTCCAGAAGGGGAAACTTAGTAGCCACAGGTTTCTGAGGCTGGTTTTCCTTCAACTGAAGGTCAGCCCTTAGTGGCAGTACAGTCTTATGGTTTCCAAGACGCTGATCACTGAACCACTTTTTAATTTCTCCCCAGGAAAGGCCAGTCACCTCAATAAGACGATACACTTCTTCATCGTCAGGAAACTGGCACTGAGTATAGCTGGCTATCAGCTCTTTAATCTGACCTGGTGTTTTTTTGCAATCTGAAGAAAGACTGGGTGTAGGAGAGGCAGATTTATTAGTAGTCTGAACTGTTTGTATTATTGAAGGCCTCTTCAGCTCTGGAGACGCAACAGGGGACATGAGAGGCCTCTTGACAGCCTGTACTGCTTGATTTGAAACGGTTAGTGCAAGCGGACCAGAAGTTGCATTGGACCCATTGGCCACTGGTGTCAACACCAAGCCGGACTGTCCAAGAACTTGGCAAGGGAGAGTTTGAATAAGGGATTGGGAGGCTTTTGTGGACTGGGTCAGCTGGGCAGGTAAGACGGTGAACGTTTGTTGTACAGGCTGAATAGTTCCATTGAACATTTTCTTACGTGCTTCTTCAACCTCCTCAGGCGACCAGCTGATGCCTTGTTTCAGCCTTTGAGTCGTGAACCATACTTTGATTTGTTCTTCTGGGTGCTTCGATGCTGCAGTGAGCCACGAGAGCTCAGCCTGTGTAGGATATGGAAACTTATTAAAGGAAGTAATTAGAGTCAGGTTTCCATCAAGGGATGCGTTGTATCTCAAGGTGTTTAAAGGAACAGCAATTTTTGGCACTAAACTGTAGTTAGGTGGACGCTGCAGGGATGGCATGATGTGCGAGAGACCCTCTTTTAGTGTTGCATCTGGGATTATCACTGTTCCATTCACATTCACTGCGGTGATCTGTTTTTTGGATAACTCTGGGGTGAGCTTGTCCATTTGAGCGTCTCCCAGAGGGCGCCTGCAGTCAGTTTTTGGTTTCTTCACAGCCAGGGATTTGCTCGAAGGGGAAAGGTCCTCCCCTGACTGGGGACTCCGAGCTTCATAAATGGCTGCACAGTTTGAACCTTCAATTGTCTGCTCCAGGATGGTCTGACTGTTCAGTTTTATCCTCTTGAACTTGAAATTGGTCTCTCCAGGATGGAACTTCTCGTTGTGTTCAGTCAAGGTGTCAAACTTTTTTGTGTTGAAGTTGCAGACAGCACATAGATACAGAGGGTTGAGAATGACATTAGGATGGCTGGAATCCACATGTTCTTTGAATTCGTTAAGGTTCTGAGTCGAGAAGGTACAATATTTGCACTCATAGCCTCCCTGCACCTTCTTCGGTGGCCGAATTTCTGCCTCAGGCTTTTCTGGATCAGTTATCGGTGGCATAGTGCTTACAACACTGCTCTTGTCGGCCCAATCCTCACTAGCAGGAACAGACGAGGATCCATTCTCCACTGTACTGTCCACACAGTCATCTATATCCTGGTCCAACAAGTCATTTGGCCGAATCATACAAGGGGTGGTGGACTTTCTTCGACTGGCCATGATCTACTGTGCAACCTCGATGACGGACTCTTCGTGAATGCTGAATGGACCTCTGCCTGGGGACTTCCTAGAGAATATTTCTGCTGACCATTAATGTCAGCTGCAATGGGTGACTTCATGAGACGTCATTGCAGGCCACAAAATCTACAATGGAACGCAAGAGAAGAAAAATGCAAGCTGAAAGACATTCTTTACTACAACAACTAGTTTTTAAATACATGCTTAATGTAACAACAGCCAATAATATCCCGAGGAAGTATCAATCACATTTTAAATGTCTCTCAACACGATCAATGTTAGTCATGTGCGTTTTCTACCCACCTAAAATCATTTGCTAAACGTGAAAGTGTTAAGTGATTACCCTGTAACACGTGAAGCCAGTCACCATGTCTGTCGACAGAAGCCGTCTCCCAACAAACCTGCGTTGTTTCACAATCGTTCATTTACACAGTGGACCCATTATCTCCTGACAGCACGTTTAATTACACGTTTCCTACTGGACACTGTTTTACAGAAAACAGTCGGATTACAAAGAAAATGTATCGTCTTGAAGCCCCACTTTTTCCAAAATGACATTTTGCCTAATTACAGTAAACTCAGGAAGGAGATCTAAAGTAAACAAAAGCGTTGCAAATGGTCTCTAAATGGTCTGAAGGCATGCAAAACTGCATTCTAATTCACAGACTATAAAGTAATATACGCACTACATAAAGAAAATCGTGTTTTGGACAAACGTGAGCCTTCTATCCGTATGCAGTTCGCATGAAGCGTTGAGAAAGGACCGTAATCACCGCTCAGGACTCGAGCTACAGAGAAGTTCTTGATTCATATCGGGTTTGTCCTGTTATAGTCCAAGCAGGGCTTCATTAAAAATTAACGCAGGCCTTATTTCCGTGTCGTAGTTCTAGAAACTGCACTGACAGAGCGACATACACTTGGGCTTAATCACAACAGTGGATTAAGGATCCTCGCGTGTTTTAATGAGCATGGACAGACGCAACTGGCAGAGGTAGGAAAATATCTTCTGGCATGTCCGATTGGTTATCTAGCGTTGATCTTCGTCAGGCTTGCACCGACCTCAGTGTCTCTGTATGGTGGAGAGTGATGAAATATGCATGAGGCACAGTCCTCTCGTATCTCAACCTCAACTCACTCCAGCAGAACCAACCAGAAACACATCAGGGGTGCCAATACTTTTTTGGGGGGGTTTGTTTTGAGGGCGGTTGTTCTAAGGGCAAATAAAGATGATGTTATACAGGACATTTTATCAGATGGGTTTAAGTCACACTGTCAAATCTTCATATAGCTCTCAAGCAAACAAATTCATTCATTTCATTAATTTGGGAAGCCATTTGGGTCACCAGGGTTGTTCTTCACAAACGTTTCGTGTAACAGAACAACATTTGATTTGATCTCATTATCAAGAGTGCCCCCCCCACAAGAGCTTGTACCTCAGGGAGAACCACCCCCGCCCCCCCCCACCTAAGA
>CM022757.1:37506950-37601950 GCA_012411365.1 Ameiurus melas
TCTTTGTCCTGCTCAGCGCTTACAAGACGACCACGGTGGCATTCGTCAAGCCTTCGCCGTCATCCATCTGTGAGGCTGAGTCACGGCATCCGAACGCTCGAATCATACAAAGTCCACACGTTTAGAACACTCGCGCCTTAGGAGCAACACTCGCGGAGCTAGGAACGAAACGAAAACGTCGAACGTAAAAGCCGAAGATATGACGTCCCTCTGTTGAATTATACGCTGGTGTGTCTCATTGCGCTCTCCTTTTACGCTTATATGTAAAAGCGCACGTGGAACTGTACAAAACAGAAAGCAGTGGGTGCCAAGTCTTCTTACAAGGGCTCCAGGAATTGAAGTTTAACGCCTTGCTTAGGGAACCTGATCATGTTCCATCCTGACCATGAGTTAGAACAATGTAGACCCACGGCATGAGAAAACTCCCGTACAAAAGTCTACAAAAAAAAAAACGTCACAACAAACTCATGAACGTCGGGGTTTAATGGCGGTAAATAGCCGGGCCTGTAGCGTGCGGTGGTCGGTGATTCAGCTGGGTGACCGACACGGGCAACAGCCAATCACAGGGCTAGGAGCGAAGACAAATATACATCACAAACAGATGTACAAGCGCACTGGAGAATAAGCTTGTGGATTTCTGGCGACTTTATAACGCAACACTATCACGGACTAAAAGATTAGACTCCCTACTAAGCAAAAATTCAGATTTTTCCACACATTCAAAATCCCTCAGTGTAAAATTAATATAGCATTTCTATAAACGCGTGAGCATTTTATTTAATAATAACAACGAGTTGCCAAGTATTGCTGAGCTGAGGAGGTGTGTGACTGATCTTCTCTCTGCTAAACGAGCAGCGTGTGTGTGTGTGTGTGTGTGTGTGTGTGTGTGCGAACACTCACTATGCATTAGCTGCAAGCTGTTCAAGCCTTTATTTTTCCAGTTTCTTTGTGTGGAAGTGTGGAACCTCGATTGAAGACAAAAGGCAAAGGAACATCCCTAATCGTCGTATCATGGTGGATCTACCTCGCCGTAAAAGCAGTAATTTAGCGTTAAGTGCTCGATCTTACACGAGACGCTCCTTGCCGTGACTCATACAGCGGGTTTGGCTCGGTGGTTGAGCTTTGGATAATCATCATCAAACAAAGTTTGATTAAACTTTAATTAGAACTAAAAAGCTCGTGCTGTTCTGGCTCGCCATGTCTCCGTACCCAACTGGCGAGTGAAATTCACTCACGGCCTTGAGCGCATGTTGTGAAATCGAGCGCTGTGTGAATGTGAAACACGTGTGCCTGGTTGTAGAGAGTTTGGGTCTGCCAGATTTCAAACGGAAACGCAAAGTCCGTTAGCGATTGGCATTTCCTGTGCGTTACGCGTAATGATCCCGTCATACTGAAACAGTGAAACAGCAACTGCCAATATTCGAACGGAATCGCAAGTCCCTTTGCGCTCGTGTTTCCCGTGCGTCGCGCAGAAACCCGCCGATCCGTGTTGGGGCTGGGAGGATACCACGGGGCGTGTTCGTGTTTGGAAGTGACATCACTCGACTGCATTTATGACTGCTTTGTGGTCACCGGAGATTCGCTGCACATACGAGATTTCTCAAACAATAAACACACAGAATGGACAAAACGTGTATCGTCCTACTCTGGAGTGGAGCGAGAACCGGATATATCTGATTTTATCGTTCTCCCGTTAAATCCCCCTGAAGCGAATCGCTCAGAAAACACTGCTCACCAGCGCTTTATCGAAATGAAGTCAGTAAGGGACTGTCTAAAAATTGCATGACCTGGGCAACTGTGTAATATAAACTATATTGTAGTTTATCAGAACATTGTGAGTTACAGTGTCCTCCGCTAATATTGGCCCCCTTGATAAATATTAGCAAAGAATTTCTGTTTTATTAAAAAAGAAATTCACAAAAAATACTCTGCTCTCATGGATATCAAACAATTGAAAACAAAGGTTTATATATTTGAAGTATATTCCCACTGATATTTTAAATTTTTTTAGTACACCTGAATGACTAAAAACAGGAAATTGGTCAAGCATGACTTCCTGTTTGACAGGGGTATAAATAAGAGGTAACACACAGGCCAAACTCCCTTAGTCATTCATAACAATGGGTAAGACCAAGCTGTGATGTGCGGCAAAAGGTTGTTGAGCTTCACAAAGTGGGAAGTGTCTATAAGAAAACTGCACAAGCATTGAAGACGCCCATTTCCACCATCAGGGCAATAATGAAGTTCCAGTCAAGTGGAAATGTTCTGAATCGACCTGGAATTGGACGCGTGTGTATATCGTCTCAACGCACTGAAGAGGACGGTTCGAGTGGACAAAACCTCTCCAAGGATCACAGCTGGAGAATTACAGAAGTTAGTCGTGTCTTGGGGTCAGAAAGTCTCCAAAACTACAATCTGAAGTCATCTACATCACCACAAGCTGTTTGGAAGGGTTTCTCTACTCTCCTCCAAAAACAAACTCGAGCGTCTTCAGTGTGTCAGACACGACTGGAACTTCACCTGGGATCGGGTTCTATGGTCAGAAGAAACCAAAATAGAGCTCTTTGGTAATAAACACCAGAGGTAGTTATGACACACACAGAGAGGTAGAGATATGGAAAAGTCCCTCGTGTCCACGGTTAAATATGGGGGTGGATCTTTAATGTTTTGGGACAGTTTTTCTGCCAGAGGACCTGGACATTTTGTTAGGACACATGGCATCATGGACTTTATCAAATATCTACAGATATTAAATGAAAACCTGACTGTCTCTGTCAGAAAGCTTCAAATGGGCCGTGGTTGGATCTTCCAACAGAACAATGATCCAAAACATACATCAACACAAAAATGGTTTTCTGACCACAACATCAAGCTCCTGCCCTGACCATCCCAGTCCCCTGACCTGAACCCCATAGAAAACCTGTGGGGTGGAACTGAAGAGGAGAGTCCACCAGCGTGGACCTCGAAATGTGAAGGATCTGGAGAGGTTCTGTATGGAGGAACAGTCTCAGGTCCCTCGCCATGTATTCTCCAACATCATCAGGCATTACAGCAGAAGACTCCGAGCTGTTCTCTTGGTAAAGGGAGGTAGCACAAAGTATTGACTAAAAGGGTGCCAATAATTGTTGCACACCTATATTTAACAAAACAAAAATTTATATATAATATATATATATATATATACACACACACACACACACACACACACACACACACACACACACCATGATGTTTGTGATTTAATTTTTTTTAACAAAAGATTGAAAGGTTAAATAATAAAGGCAATTTTTCACAGCTACCTTTGCTCAGATTTACCAAGGGTGCCAATATTAGTGGAGGGTACTGTACATACAGATGTTTAGAAGTGTACACTAACGTATATGCGCTAAATGTGATGTTCTGCAAGTGCGATTCCCCACAGCTCATCGGGGTCCCTCTCTTTCTGTGTTTGACTCTCGGGTGGAAGTGATCGAGAACATAATCGCACTGCTCAGGTCTGACAGCACCATCATGTTACCTCCCCGTGTAGTGAGCGTATACATCATTCAGCTCAACTGTGTGTTGGAGGGGCTTCCGATAAAAGCTATTGTAACTGTGCCTCGAGGTCACAAAGGCTGCAAAAACGAGACTACTCCGTGAGGAACTCGCGTTGAGAACCAGCAACAGAACTCTCATTCGAGCCTCATGCAGAACCAGAAGAAGAACCTGACGCTATGTTCATACGACGATAAACATGACTGGCTTTCACAAACCTCTGTCTCTGGCCTGGTTAATAATGAAAAACAAGCATTTTTTTTTTTTTTTAGCAGGAATACATGACAGGAGATAGATATACTGCCCCTGAACTGCTCTGGCACACGATACGTTCCCCGACTCTATACGTCCGTGGACAGAAAGCGGACCTACTACACGCCAGCTGCCTTTACGACAAAAAGCATCCGACAGACAAGTAGACGAAGAACCTTGCAAACGCTGGGTTTATAATTACCGTGTAATTAAAGTGTATTTACTTTTAGGCAGCAGAAATTGCCCGTGAGCGTTCGGAATGTAAATATTTCCATGAAAACTCTCATGAACCCGAATATACAGTGAACCTAGCCTTCATCTACTAGCAGTACATCTGCTCAGATCTACGAACCTGTAGCGCGGAAGACTCGAAAGGCTGATTAAACAACAACAACAACAACAACAACGATGCCGCTGTCCTGTAAGGAAAAAAAAAACCCGCAGTGTTTGAGAAGTTTAGAGGAAGATGCTGCTTTTGGACTCGTGCATCGTGGCGTGGGTGTGACGGTAAAGAACTGAATGATTAAAGATGCACCGAACTGTCGACTCTTGACCATCTGGGAGATCCCCCCGCCTCCCTTTTTCTTAAATATGCAATTGGAGATCAATTATCATAATGAACACATCAAATCTGGCAGCCAAACAGGGCAACAACAGATGCCTTAATAATATGCTCAGTGGCAGCACGCGGGCGTCTGATATGGATGAAGATCTCCTTGAGAAAACAAATATTTACGTGCCAACAGCAATTACTGATATATCGAACAAATATAATAGCTTTGCACTACGCATGAACTGCAGCCGCTTACACGCGGCGCACACGCGTTCAAAAGAATCCACAGTGTAAAGAACATACGCTGGGACGAACAAGCTAAACCTTTCATGCCGTGGCAGGAACTTCAGCAGGAAGATGCTTTTGAACAGGAGGATCAACATCATCATAACGGACTGTGAGGATATTCAGAGCCGTTACAACACGGAACCGCTTCCGAGAACAGTTCTCAAACCTTCGACATCCACAGACCCCTTGAACTGGAAAGTACTTATTTGTAGAATATAAATATATAACCCTAATAATAATAATAATAATACTTTGGCTATTTATTGGAGCCATATAGGGGTTTTACGGTGTTGAACATTCCACTCAGAGGACTCATTTTACTCATTATTACTAATATTTTAAATTGTTTAAACAATTTAAGAGCCATGGGTTTGTGAGGATTGTGCTTGTGCTTGATGTGACGGTGTTTGATTTTTTTTTTTTTTTGATACACGATTATGGCTCAAATGTGTCCATCTACATCAGAAACAAACAAAACTGTTGGATCTACTATCAACTAGGACAAAGCATTCCGACTGATTGACACGAAAACATCAGACTGACCACAGAAGACCAGTACCAAGTGAGAAGCTACGGGGAAAGAGAACACGGGACTCTACAAGCAATGGGACCTTCTGCCTAGAGAACTACTCTCAGACGGCATGCTGTGTGCCGTTATCGAATCCAACACAACAGCAAGACAGACTGCAATTGTTGCTCTAAAACATGTACGTCGTTGTTGTACAGATTCCTTGTGGAGCTCAGAAAGCCTTTCCTCGAGCGAACGCTGCCGCTCGAAGTGGGACGACGTGTTATTTATTCCACAAACACCACCCAAAAAAAAAAAAAAAAAAAAAAAAGGCAGGATATTAAACACCACCGAAATCATTCCAACACAAATGAACGCGGGACGACTTGTTGCTCTCCTTCACTTCCGCGACACGCGAGTCAGAGGGCAGGAGTGCGTAACGTCTTCGAAAAGTGTACCTTAACGGCTGAACTTTCTCGGTCGAGATGAACACAGGAGCAGAATATTTTAGAGCCTTCAGTAGGGATTAATAATAAATTATGCGAGGCAAGACACCCTCAGAGTGAACCGTTCCCTTCGATGAAGTCATCATCAGCAGCAGCAGCAGCAGAGAAAACACAGCTCTGAGAGGTAGCCCAGCCCACGGCTATGACGTCATCGCCTCTGCTCGCTTAGTCACCGACGGCCTGGGCAGCAAAACCGCCTCCTCGGTGACGTCAGCGCTCTAGCACCGACGCAGGCAGCCATTTTGAATCCAGCCAGTCACCTGGCACAAAAAGCATTCGGTGCCAGAGCTAGTGAAGCTGAATCAGGGTCTAATATTTATAGTTATATATTCTGCACAAGCAGCAATACTTTCCCAGTCTTGATTTCGTCATCACGGATTTAAAAAAATTATTATTATTATTATTTTTTTTTTAATAAAATAAAAATGTTAAATTTAAAACTCCAGACAGAACTTTTTACTCGTGTTGCTGACCTCGAGGTCTATTTATAGTCTATAGTTTGAGTCGGATATACACAAAGTACACTTGAAAGTGGTCTTTCAAAAAAATTAAATAAATAAATAAATAAATAAATAAATAAAAAGACCTGGATTGATCAAAGACTACTCAGGAAAATATTTGTTCACGCTCCAAACAAAACAGAGAACAGCATTTGTGTGGCAACGTGACCCTAATACTCACTGATTAACCGTGCTACGTGACGAGCTTATATCCGCGGGGGGCAAAAAACAACAACACATTTTCATGATCATGCTATTGTATAAGATACAGCACACACACACACACACACACACACACACACACACGTCTCGGTGTGTTTTATGGCTGCGATTCTCTCAAGGCCAGCGCTTTTCAACTTACTAGCCGTCGAGTCTTAAAGATCAGAAGAGAACGCTTCACACAATCAGGCAGAAGTCCTCTTCAGAATCACACGTCAACGCACCCCTGTCCTTTTACACCCCATATCCGACCACTCTACTTATTTTTTTTTAGATCGTTTTATGGCAAACCCATCCGTACCAGCGTTCCCAGATTGAGGTGTCCATCATGTACCTTAACTCAAACACCGTGATCCAATTCTCCTGAGCAAGTCGTCTTACTAAAAAGATGTCCAAAAAAATTTATAAAAAAATACAGATAACACTTCCAAACTACTAAGCTGTATACAAGAAGGCACCAGAAGTTATTAAGAATATAGACCATTGTTTCCCGTCAGAAAGGAAGGATGCCCCAGGGGGCAAGTCAGACCAGCTGACCAAAGAGTATCATCATGAATATGAATATATGAATATATATATATATATATATTCTCAATTTAGCAGGCGCTTTTTTCCAAAGTGACTTACAAATAAGAAAATACAAGCAATGCGATATATCAAGTGGAGAACAATACAAGTAGCGCTAATATACAAGATCTTTAATTGAGTTCTAGAAGAAGAAAAGTGTGCAGAGTAGAGGTGTTTATTTTAAAGAACATTTATAGGAGGTTAGTTAGGTGTTCACGGAGGAGGTGGGTTTTTAGCCGTTTTTTTTTTTTGAAGATTCTGAGTTCCGGATTGAGGTTGGAAGTTCATTCCACCACTGAGGGACAGAAGGTTCTTGAAAGGGACCTTGAGCCACACTGAGTAAGCACTACTAAGAGGCGGTCATATATATATATATATATATATAGTGCACGGTGGCTTAGTGGTTAGCACTTTCACCTCACACCGGGGTTCGATTTCCACCGTGGCCCTGTGTGTGTGTGTGTGGAGTTTGCATGTTCTCCCCGTGCTGCGGGGGTTTCCTCCGGGTACTCCGGTTTCCTCCCCCGTCCAAAGACATGTATAGTAGGCTGATGGGCGTGTCTAAAGTGTCCGTAGTGTATGAACGAGTGTGTGATTGCGATGGACTGGCACCCTGTCCAGGGTGTTCCCCGCCTTGTGCCCCATGCTCCCTGGGATAGACTCCAGGTTCCCCGCGACCGTGAAGAAGGAATAAGCGGTAGAAGATGGATGGATGGATATATGAGTGGTTGAATGAAAAGCATTCCTGAAACAGTCATCTGAGGCAGACTGAAGTTTGCGGTTGATGTCCTGGTGATCTGAGAGATAGGAGGAGTGTGAGGAGTGGGCAGAGAGTTAGGAGGGTGATGAGTGGGCAGAGAGTGAGGAAGGTGAGGAGGGAGATGAGGGTGAGGAGAGTGAGGAGGGTGATGAGGGTGATAAGTGGGCAGAGAGTGAGGAGGGGTGAGGTGAGGAAGCGAGGGTGTGAGCAGGAGGTGATAAGAGTGAGGAGGGTGATGAGGGTGAGGAGGGTGATGAGGGTGATGAGAGTGAGGAGGGTGATGAGAGTGAGGAGGGTGATGAGAGTGAGGAGGGTGATGAGTGGGCAGAGAGTGAGGAGGGTGATGAGAGTGAGGAGGGTGATGAGTGGGCAGAGAGTGAGGAGGGTGATGAGAGTGAGGAGGGTGATGAGAGTGAGGAGGGTGATGAGAGTGAGGAGGGTGATGAGTGGGCAGAGAGTGAGGAGAGTGAGGAGAGCTGAACGCAGTGCTGCAGTGTGCTGGGAGCTGGAGGGGAGAAGAGGCGTCACCTGCCTACATCACAGCCAAATCAGAGGAGCTAGTCACAGCCATTCCTGAAGTACTCGCTCCCTGCGCCTGAATAAAACACTAACCCGGCGCCGCACAGCTCGGACCCCGGTTACGGACCCGGTTATGGACGCCGGCGGATCGGATGAGACGGAGCGACAGCGAACCGTGCGCCGTAGTGAACGCCATGTCGACACCGGGAGCCATATTCCGCTGTTTATCTCGACGTCGGAGTGAAGACACGCTCGCTCCGTTTGAAACCGCTTGAACCGTTTAAATCTCCGCGTGGAGAGCTGTATTAAATCCGCGTTAGATCCGGACCGGAAGATCCGCGAGCTTGGTTTGTTTGGGTTTGGGGATTCTTCTCCGTTACCCGGGTTGTTCAGCATGGACCGAGCACAGAAAGTTGAACGGTTAAGTTGAGCCGTTATACCGCGGGGGAGCGGGGGAGCGGTGGTCTAGGCCACGGCGCTGGCCGTCCTCTCTGCTAGCGAGTTAGCAAACGCACACAGAACACTTGTAACTTTTTCGGCTCGCGTTGCTGCTTCGAGTCGGTGGTGAATATTCATTTCGGCTGGTTTCTTACCTGTCCGCGGCGCAGGGCAGGCCGCGCGGCCACAGCATAGCTCCCCAAAACACTGAAAGTGCCGTAGTTTTCCGAGGGCTGTGCGGAGCAGAGGAGCTGCGAGAACGTAAAGATTCGACCCGAACCCTATAGACAACAGCCGGAAAAAATGCGCGAGCGCAGGGGGGTGCGACGCCAAAAGCCACGTGACTGCACACGTCAGAGGCCGCGTTTGCATACGCGAGAAGAAGCGCCTCCATGCCGTCGCCGAGGCACAGCGGAACAGGCAAAAGTTTCAGAAAGTGTGAGGAGCAGTGAGGCAGAGAGTCCCGCCAGTCAGAGGCAGAGAGTCCCGTCAGTCAGAGGCAGAGAGTCCCGTCAGTCAGAGGCAGAGAGTCCCGTCAGTCAGAGGCAGAGAGTCCCGTCAGTCAGAGGCAGAGAGTCCCGTCAGTCAGAGGCAGAGAGTCCCGTCAGTCAGAGGCAGACGGCCTCCTTTCTCCGAGAAGACAAGACCGGAGCGCTGCAGTGTTACATTAGAGGTCACTGAATATTAAGCACTTTGTGAAAAGCCAATGATTCTCTCTCTCTCTCTCTCTCCCCTCATCCCCAATCTCTCTCTCCTCATCCCCCACCCCCACTCTCTCTCTCTCTCTCTCTCTCTCTCTCTCTCTCTCTCTCTCTCTTTCCCCTCATCCCCAATCTCTCTCTCCTCATCCCCACCCCACTCTCTCTCTCTCTCTCTCTACCCTCATCCCCAATCTCCCTCTCCTCATCCCCCACCACCACTCTCTCTTTCTCTCTCTCTCTCTCTCTCTCTCTCTCTTTTTCCCCTCATCCCCAAACTCTCTCTCCTCATCCCCCACCCCCCACTCTCTCTCCCCTCATCCCCAATCTCTCTCTCTCTCTCTCTCTCTCTTCTCTCTACCCTCATCCCCAATCTCCCTCTCCTCATCCCCCACCACCACTCTCTCTTTCTCTCTCTCTCTCTCTCTCTCTCTCTCTCTCTCTCTCTCCCTCATCCCCAATCTCTCTCCTCATCCCCCACCCCCACTCTCTCTCTTTTTTCCCTCATCCCCAATCTCTCTCTCTCTCTCTCTCTCTCTCTCTCTCTCTCTCTCTCTCTCTCTCTCTCTCTTTCCCCTCATCCCCAATCTCTCTCTCTCTCTCTCCCCTCATCCCCAATCTCTCTCTCCTCATCCCCCACCACCACTCTCTTTTCTCTATCTCTCTCTCTCTCTCTCTCTCTCTCTCTCTCTCTCTCTCCTCTCATCCCCCAATCTCTCTCCTCATCCCCCACCCCCCCTCTCTCCTCATCCCCCCACCCCCCTCTCTCTCCTCAATCCCCCCTCTCTCCTCATCCCCCAACTCTCTCTCTCTCCTCATCCCCAATCTCTCTCTCTCCACATTCCCCCACTCTCTCCTCATCCCCCCACTCTCTCTCTCTCTCCTCAATCCCCCTCTCTCCTCATCCCTCACTCTCTCTCTCTCTCTCCCCTCAATCCCCCCCCTCTCTCTCACCCCCCCCTCTCTCTCCTCATCCCCCAATCTCTCTCCTCAATCCCCCTCTCTCTCCTCAATCCCCCCCCTCTCTCCTCACCCCCCCTCTCTCTCCTCATCCCCCAAACTCTCTCCTCAATTCCCCTCTCTCTCCTCATCCCCACACTCTCTCTCTCCTCATCCCCCAATCTCTCTCTCTCCTCAATCCCCACTCTCTCTCTTCACCCCAATCTCTCTCTCCTGAATCCCCCATGCTCTCTCTCCTCCCCCCATGCTCTCTCTCTCTCCTCATCCCCCCATCTCTCTCTTTCTCTCTCTCTCTCTCTCTCTGTCTCTCACTCTGGACAAGCCATTAGGTATGTTTACATATAGACCATATAGACCATATAGACCATATAGAACAGATGAATAAGTAGGCCTATTCCCTTAATTGTAAAGGGGTTGTATTTTTAAAGTAACTGTCGTTCATTCATAATACACGGTGTGAAGTAATTATCATTCAGTCAACGTTAGGACCAGTATCCTGCACTGTAACTCACAAATATTCTTTACTAATCTGCATTCTGTCAGAAGAAATGTTAGTAGTGTGAATAACTTTAGGTAAATATATGCACTATTTAGGGATACTGATTAGTGCAGTAGTTTACAGTGTGGGCGGTTCAGGTGGTAGAGCGGGTTGTACACTGATCGTAGGGTTGGAGGTTCGATTCCCCGGTCCATGTGACTCCACATGCCGAAGTGTCCTTGGGCAAGACTCTGAACCCCAAATTGCTCCCTGGCAAGTTAGCGCCTTGCATGGCAGCTCTGCTACCATTGATGAGTGTGTGTGTGTGTGTGTGCGTGAATGTGTGAATGAGAACCAGTGTAAAGCGCTTTGGATAAAAGCACTACATAAGTGCAGACCATTTACCCTTCACCAGACCATTTTCAGTAGTGCTGCTGCTGCTGCTGTAGTTGTCTAGTGCTTGTTGCCCTCTACTGGTGAAGTGAAATTTAGACAAGCTGTCACTGCTGCCCTTAACCCTCAACTGCGCAGTTGCGTAAGTGAAATAAACGTATCACTTTGGATAAGGGCATCTGCTAAATGCCATAAGTGTAAATCACAGGCTAAGTTGAACAGTCACTATAATGCTATGATAAACTTAGAAAAGCTGACAAAGTCCGGTAATGCCTTCTCATAGTAATGTCCAACTGGTGCTGTCTTGCATAAAGCTAAGTCCTCTGTCTCCCTCATGATTAAAATGCAATTAAGCTTTCATTGTGCTATCCGCGTCATCTTATTCACAATTAACAAATGGCAGTTAAAGTAATTAATTGTAGCCCACTTTCCTGTCAAACCGTCCAGTTTCCATACCGTGTATCCTACACAAGGTCGTGGGGAGCCTGAAGCCTATCCCAGGGGACTCGGGGCACAAGGTGTCAACCCATTGTAGGGCACCATTGCACACACACACACATAAACACACACACACATGGGACAATTTTGAACTGCCAATCTGCCTACAACGCATTTCTTTGAACTGGGAGGAAACCAGAGTATCCAGGAATGAGGAGAGTGATGCAAAGTCGGAGGTGTGAGACAAGCATGCTAACCACTAAACCACCGTCGTCGTCCCCCGAATTAGTGATGTATAACATCACTAATATACAAAAGTCCTATTGAAACACTTTTGTCAGCTTCTAAGCTCCATAATTCTGTGATATTCACATAGATTTTGTGCGCAATAACATGACATTAGGGATGTAGCCATTATAATGAATCCATCCACAAGATAACAGATATGACAAACCACTTTCAATCAATTTACCATCATTATAGTCTCATGTCTGTACACTCACTGTCCACTTTATTAGGAACACATGCACACCTGCACATTCATTCAATTCAATTCAATTGAAGAAGAAACTCTTTCGAAGACAGGGGTCCCGTTACATCTGGTGTAAACCAAACAGAATTCCACAAAAATGACATCATATATACGTTCAAGCAGGGTGGTGGAAGTGTGATGGTGTGGGGATGTTTTGCTGCTTCGGTGCCTGGGCAACTTGCAGTAATTGAGGGCAATATGAATTCTCCTCTCTACCAGAAAATCCTAAAGAAGAACGTCTTCAGTCTGTAAGTACCTGAAGCGCAACTGGATTATGCAGCAAGACAACGATCCAAAGCATAGGAATAGGTTCTAATCATAGAAGTAAGTGAAAGTCTGCTCTCGGAAGCGTTCGGTTGCAGTTATTGCTGCTGTTTAGTGGCACAACCAGATTTTAAGTTTAAGGGGGCTGTTCATTTTTCACATTGGTGATAGGTGTTGGATAACTTTTTATTCAATAAAAACAAAGAAATAAATAAAAACTGTATTGTGTGTTTACTCGGGTTGCCTTTGTTTTCTGTTGAATTTCATTTGAGGATCTAAAACTATTTAATATTAGATATACATAAAAACAGAAGAAATCTTTTTCACAGCACAGTATGTTTCTTATCTTAGAAATATTTCTGAGATGATAGAAGTCTGTCCTAGTAATATTATCTACATGAGCATTAAATGAAGGACTGGAGTCAATACTCACTCCAAGATCTTTTACTGCTGTACATGATGAAATGGAAAGTCCAGAGTTACTATGTAAGAAGAAGCTTACTTCTAGCTGCATGTGGTCCTAGTATAAACACGTCTGTCTTGTCAGAATTAAGTAAAAGGAAGTTAATAAGCATGCAGTGTCTAATGTCCTTTACACAATCCTCAACTTTACAAAGCTGCTGTGTGGCCTCTGGCTTCGCTGAAACATACAGCTGTGTATCATCATCAGCATAACACTGGAAACTAATTACATGTTTACGAATAATTCGGCCCAGAGGTATCATATATAAAGAAAAACGCAGTGGGCCTAAAACAGAGCCTTGTGGAACGCCAAATTTAACCATGGCATGCGTGGAGATGTCTCCATTTACATTTACAAACTGATAGGGATCAGTCAAATAAATCCAAAACTATAGTATGATCAGCGGTATCAAAAACTGCACTAAGATCAAGTAACACAAGTAAGCAGGCACACCCTGATCAGAGGTCAGTAGTAGGTCATTTACTACTTTAACCAGCGCTGTCTCTGTGCCAGATCCTGACTGATATATTTCCTGAATATTATTCCTATGTTGGTATGAACATAGCTGCTGTATCTGCAATCTAGGCTATAGCTGGACAATTGACAGGGTTGAGGTCAGGTTTTGGTCAGGGTTTTGATAACTGCTAGTTTCAGTGATTTCGGTGCACAGCCAGTGAAAAGGGAAGAACTGATTATTTTTTTTAGAAAGGATTTGATTAATGATCTGTTTGAAGAAACATGTCGGTAAGGGATCCAGTATACAAGTGAAGAAATTAATTAAATTCGTTGATCTGATATTGCTATATTATTATCTACAGGGTTAGTTGTAAGACTGTCTGGTTTTAAATGAGTAGTCTACATTTTTTGTCTCACATTTTCCGTTTCGCCAGTGAAACAAATAGTGAAATTATCACTGTTATATATATATTTTTGTGTGCAAGTTTCTGTGGTGATTTTATTCCTAGTTAATTTTGCTACAGTATTGAATAAGAATCTACGATTATTTTTGTTATCTTCAATCATGGTGGAAAGATACATTGATCTAGCAGCACTAAGAGATGTTCTATACTTCAGGAGGCTCTCCTTCCATGCTGTTTGAAATACTACCAATTTGGTTTGACGCCACTGTTGAGTGGTCTGTTTTAAGGTGCGAATTTAAGGTATCTAATCAGCCAATCATTTGGCAGCAGCTCAATGCATAAAATTATACAGCCTCGGTTAAAGTTCACGTCAGCGATCAGCATGAAGAAAAAGTGTGATCTCTGTGACTTTGATTGTGGCATGGATGTCGGTATCAGAAGGGCTGTTTTGAGTATTTCAAAAACTGCTGATTCAATTCAATTCAATTCAATTCAGCATATTTGTATAGCGCTTTTAAAAATAGAGATCGTCCCAAAGCAGCATTACAGAAATATATCAATTTGGGATATAGATTTTAAATGTATGAATTTATCCCTAATGAGCAAGCCAGAGGTGATGGTGGCGAGGAAAAAACTCCCTGAGACGATATGAGGAAGAAACCTTGAGAGGAACCAGACTCTAAAGGGGAACTCATCCTCAACGGATAGTACAATTATAAACAAATCCCTTCTATAAATGTGCTAATATTACATGGTCAACTAGTGCAGTTGTGTAACCAGGAAAATGCATTACAGTTACATGAAGTCTGTGTTGTTGAACTTATCCACTGTTCACTGATGAAGACTTGAGTACAAAACTGTTTGTGGTAATTGCAGTGCTGCGGCTATAATAGTAATTGTAGTCCTAGCCATCATAGTATAACTGTTTATATGAATTGTCCAAAGCCATCTTTACGGGTTTTAAGTGGAACCATCCTCAGTAATCTCAGTGATCTTCAGGCTGCACCGTGTGGGGCCATCTTCAGCAGCAGCATGTGACTTCCAATTAATGAGAACTCCAACCAGAAGTAGGGCATCAGGATGGATCAGGCAGGTCCGGAGAGCAGAATGTGTAGCTCGAGAGAGAGAGAGAGAGAGAGAGAGAGAGAGAGAGAGAGAGAGAGATATTATTAGGTATGCTTATTGTCTCGTATTGGTTGAGGACATGTACTTTGCATGAGTGCAAGCAGGGACTCCGGAAAGACTAGCTATGACCGCATAACTAAAAGGGCGACCCAAGAGGTAACACAGACATGAGGGGCCAGCCACTCCACCATTAACAAAGTTAATCTCCTGGGAATTTCACACAAAATGGTCTCTAGAGTTTGCATGGAATGATGTGAAAAACAATAAACACTGAATGAGCAACAGTTCTGTGGGTGGAAACACCTTGTTGATAAGAAAGGTCAGAGGAAAATAGCCAGATGGGATCGAGCTACCAGAAAGGATATAGTAGCTCAAACAATCACAATTTACAACCATGGTGAGCAGACAAACATCTCAGCATGCACAAAACACTGAACCTGTTGTAGCCCCTCCACCTCCGATTTGATGTGTAGTGTGCCCTGAGATGCTTTTCTCCTCACCACAGTTATAAAGAGGATTTATTTATGTTACTATAGACTTCCTGTCAGCTCAGACCAGTCTGGCCATTCTCCTCTGATCTCTCTCATCAACAAGGTGTTTCAGCCTGCAGACCTTCCTCTCACAGGATGTTTTTCCACACCAATCTGTGTAAACTCTAGAGACTGTTGTATGTGGGAATCCCAGGAAATCAGCAGTTACTGGAATACTCAAACCAGCCCATCTGGTACCAACAACAATGCCATGTGTAAAGTCACTGAGCTCACATCCCCCCCCCCCCATTCTGATGTTTGACGTGAACATTACCTGAAGCTCTTGACTTGTATTTGCATGATTTTATGCGTTGTGCTGCTGCAACCTGATTGGCTGATTGGATAACTGCATAAATGAGCAGGACTTGTGTAAGAGTAGGAGCTTTTTTTTCCACATAAATCAGCTAAAAGCAACTCTCAAAGTCTAAGACTGACACTTAAGTGCTGACTGAGGTGGCACTTAAGTGTGAACTAAGGACTACAATGATGTCAACCTAAAATGGCCGCCCTCAACCTCTGGATCAGCCAATAGTAAGCTTGCAAGTTTAAAGTCACAGCAGCGTGACACCATGCATTCATGATGCAATTAAGACATGTACACTTATTTTAAAAATGTGCAAATATGTGCAAAAATATTATGAATAAGTACCTGCATTTATTTGACACGATTCTGCACAATTATAATAACGAGTTTCAATACATAAAACATGTGACGCTATTTAAGTTATTAAGCCGATGAATTACTTTATTATAACTTGCTCTCACAGTTGTAAATAAAGGAAAGACTTATTTCCTTTGCTTATCTTAAAAAAAAAAAAAGGATTTTAAACTAAACTGGTCCAAGGAAGAAAGTGTTCTTCTAGTGCAATCAGTCCTTAAACGGAAGGACATGATAAGAGGAACATTCGGCCCAACTTTAACAAGTAAAGACAAAAACAAATGCACGGCACGACATTACGATCGCCGTCAATGCAACATTTCGTCGGACGAGGATTGGGCAACAGCACGCAAGGAAATTGCAGCATACAAAGAAAGTGTGCAAGCCACTGGTATGTTTATTTTAGGCCTGCTAAACAACTCGTTTTTATGTTTAAAGATTGTTTACGTGTGGTCAGCAGCTGAGTTCTTGCTGCCAAATAGGCGAAGGCCCTCCATGTAAACTGTCTGAGATCGCTGAGATAGTTGAGGAGATAGTACGAACGGCTAATCCATCCATTTGTGGCACTGCAGATGCCCCAGACCCTGCACTGCTCCAAGTGAAGGAGTTTTGTATGAAGAGAATAATATGTTTAATAATGTTTTGCCTTTTTTTTTATATATCTTGACATTGATTACTTTAATCTATGGAGGTGAAATAAGCACATCAGATTGAATAAAAATGTTTGCAGTGTTTAATATTTTCTGCATGTAAATTTAGCGTGAATGGATCATTATAGTTCTCCTGGATCGTTTTAGCACGTCTCCCCGTCTCTAACGTGTGTGTGTCATATCACAGCAAACCAGTGACTACATTTCCCATACTGCATGGCGGCCTACAAACATGGCCCCCGTGGACTGCTATTCTCAGAACACTCTCTCTCTCACACACACACACACACACACAGACACACACACAGAACACTAATCACGCACACCTGCATCCAATTCACAGCACTCAGAACCGCTATAAGAGACTTTTTGAACACTATGACTTTGCGAAGTATTACGCTCAGTTGCATAGTCTCTGTTGTATTTCCAAGCCTTATCATGTTTGCTGTTCTGATCATGGACTTAGTTTACCCCGTTGACCTCGATTCTCTGTTGTGCCGAGTGTAGCGTGTCTGCCTGATCATTTGACCCTAGCCTGCCTTGGACTTATATACCTGCCATACCTGCACTTGCTTCCGTCTCAGCCTCCATTACGTGAAAGTGTGGTTGGTGGTATTGTCATCATTCTCCATCATCATCACTAAGCAGTGGAAGGTTGTGAGCTTTGCAAATATTGTGTAAAATGCCACAAATCGTAATAATGCAACTAGCATGCTCAGGGGAGTGTCAAATCTCTCCATGAAGGACATGGAATCTCCTTTTCAGCTGTCCAATTCCTCTCCACCACAGCTCTTGTTACTTCGTGTGTTCTTCATGATGTAAAAAAAAAAAAAAAAAGAGATAAGTCAGGAATGCGCTCATTGGTCTACAGTCCAGTCCAGTACAATACCTGTAATAATTGAGCTGCTGTTCTCCTTGTACTCTTCTGTAAAGGGTGAGAAGCCAGCGTTTTACAGGATATCCGGAGTCACGCAGCAGATGACATCTAGGCCGAACACAATTTTGTTCAAATAACCCAGTGAGGCCACTCTGGGAAAGAACTCGAACATCACGAGCACATCCAGAATGTAATTAGCATCAAACACAATTTGAACATTGATGCTGTGGAATCCTTTTCTATTGATGTATGTCTCCTCATTTAAAGTTGGAGCAATGATGCGAACATGAGTTCCATCGATGGCACCAACATCCCCGTGGAAGCCCGCATTCCTCATAACAGCAGCTTGCTTTTGCTGTATGGTTTGAAGGTCAGTTAACTGCCTTATTATGTTTGGTATGGTTAGTGCTGCAATAGTGGTATTTAAGACCCTGTTTAGTTTGGAATGTGATGGGCCCTGGTACAAGTTGTCGCTGGTGCACTGCTGCATTTTGAAAGTCACCAAAAAACGCAGAGTCACCCATCCATCTTCTACCACTTACTCCATCTTCAGGGTCGCGGGGGAACCTGGAGCCTATCCCAGGGAGCATCGGGCACAAGGCGGAGTACACCCTGGACAGGGTGCCAGTCCAGATTGCGCAGGTCACAATCTCATACACACTCACACACCCATTCATACACTACGGACACTTTAGACACGCCAATGCCTACCATGCTTGTCTTTGGACTGGGGGAGAAAACCGGAGTACCCAGAGGAAACCCCCGCAGCACGGGGAGAACATGCAAACTCCACACACACAGAGAATCGACCCCCAGACCCTGGAGGTGTGAGGCGAGCGTGCTAACTACTACGCCACCATGCACCAGTTAGATCATTGTTTCTAAAATTGTACTCTGAGTGGCTTCATGCATATGGCCCCTGATCTCCATTTTGGCTTATATGTTTCAGCCATAGCACGTTATCAGCAGAGACTGAAATGGCGCATGTAAAATAGTGTCACGGGTGTAATGAACACCCGCAAGCTGGAGTATTGACGCTCATGTCAATCAAATTGTCAATCAAAGTGCAGAATTACCCAAAAGGTCAATGAACAGAACCGTAAGTTTAGTGTTTTTTTATTTGTATATTTTCTGTATATCTCGTTTGGTATTCAGAGGAACTGCGTGTACACTGAAGAACATTACGATGCATTGCTCAACCCTAATAGTTTTATTGTTGAGCCATTGATAAACATGATATTTTAGCTGTGATAGCATGAGCAGTCATCACTGATTATAAGTCATAAAATTTGTGGACAACGGACAAAGAAGAAGACAAATCGACAGCGTGGTTAGTACACAGCAAAAGCTCAATATTGTAGGTGTTAATCCAGCACTGTCAGTGGTAATAAGACAACTGTATATTGTATGGACACTCAGAAAAATGGTACTGTATTTTGTCAGATTGCAAACCCCGGGGTAAGAACATCAGGGGTGCCTCGATTGTCTTTCAGTTAGAGGACCTAAAAGATGTACTTTTAAACATGTTGAAACTCCATAATAGGACCACCGTTTAATGACCGCTGATGAGGGCCACTGCACTTTTGAACATAACTGTCCATTATGCGTACCCTGTGGAAGTAAATGTACCAACATGAGTGAATTACAGTTCAGTGTAAATATGAAGACGTGACTGTGTTGTATATATTTGTATAATGCAGGTGTTAATTCCACGTGGACAGGACCTGAAATATTGATCGGCTCCCATAGGCTAGTTCGAGTCTCCCTGGAAACAAAACTATCGAGGGTAGACTTTGCCCTGTACGAAGCGTTTGTGGTACAGAGCTCCACCGAAGCCGAGCACGGAAGGTAAGAAGGAAATGAATCGAGCTATACATAACATGATAATAACGAAAACTTATATTAGATTACGATCGTGAACATGCCTCAAAGAAATCATAACGAGACGACACAGCACAGCACGTTGTATTCGTGTAGCTATTTGAATAATAATAATAATAATAATAATAATGTTTAGTGTATTCTCCTTCTTTCATTCAGTTTCATACAATCTGATCAATAAAATCTAAAAATCTGATGTAACGGTCACTGTTTTAACAAAAAAACGAGAAAGACTATAATGTGAATAATGTAGGACTCTTAACAAATCACTTGTGTACTGTTTTCCATTCTCCTTTATTTAGTTAAATAAACTGTTATCAGGTTCGTTGGTTACCCAGACTCACATGGAGAGACCAGCGGTGGTTAACGGGGATCAGCCTCCCCCTCCTTACAACCCCACACACGCCCAACCCTACACCCATGGAGCCAGGAATGTTGGGGAGGCTGGAATTTCTACAATCACTCAATGTAATTATAACGTAGGAGAAGCCGACGGCATGCCTCCGGAATACGCACAGTGCTTCGAGGACGTTAACTGCTTCTCTGAAGCTTCTGTCAGACGAGGTGTGTTGACCTGTGTGCTCTGAGTTAATAGACTGAATATATCCAGTTCATAAAACCGTACCATTTCACCAAAGCGGTTCACGTGTCCTTAGATAAAAGACCGTGCCTGTTATACGTAGGCCAACCAACTTCTTTAGGTTCATATTAATGAAAATATCATCTGTAAAAACAACAACAACAACAGATTCAATACAAATGAGGATGCAGATGTTCTAAGAAGAATGATGTGTGTTCAGCAGCTTTATACCTGTGGTTTATACATTTATCTTCAGGCTTCATCAGAAAGGTGTACCTCACCCTTATGGTTCAACTGCTGATAACCGTTGGAATCATTTGTGCATTCCTCTATTGGTGAGTAACGAGCTGCTCAGGTTACTCATTTGACTACACACTCATAAAGTATTAAATTATCCCAAAATTAAAATTCCCCGACCCGTACCGGACTTTTCATATCAGCCGTTCTGATACCCAGGTCTAAGACTTTGAATATGATTCTGAAGTAATGCTTAAGGTTGCTTTTGTCCCCTTTCGACAGGGAGACGCTGAAAATCTGGGCTATACGCACCACCTGGTTTGCCTACACCATGATGTAAGTGTTCTACATTGCTTAAGTGTTTGTGGGTTTGTAGATAAGGAATCATACATAATATTGATGCCAGGCTGTGGGATTATCAGATTATTACAGACAGCCCTAAATAACTCAGTAAACTGGACTATGATTGGACTGGACACGAGGATTCATCCAGGCCGCCTCATACACACACAACAACAACGTTTGAAACCACAGAATTGTCTTTATTAAATGACATTTATTACGTTATAATTAATTTATTGTCCTTCTTTGCCTTTGTCTCTGTAGCCGTGTTTTATTCATTAGCTTATGTTTATCTTCGCCACCGTGTTTTGCCTCTTAGTCACAGTGTCTTTGTATTTTGTTTGGTTATTTATTCAACTTTAAAATTCTGCACATCTATCCTAAGCTTACACGGGTCTGCCAAGCTTTTTAATAAACAGCAGGAGTGCAAAGCTGCCAGTAACGCTCTCCTTTTCTCTCACAAGAGAACGTTCAATAAAGAAGAGAGGTCAATAAAAGACACTCTTTTTTCACGTACCTGTCGCGTCTTTACCTGGTCTACGGCTATGAACAGAATCGTCTGCACACTGTTGGAAAACGACGACTTTTTTTAACCTCACTGTAATTTGTGAGAACGGAATCTAAATTTCTTTTAGTTCAAATGAAAGGATCACATTATGGCGGTGTGGTGGTGTTGTTTTTTTGAGACTTAAAAATATTTAAAAAACTTGAGCTTGAACCACATTATATTATATATATATATATATATATATATATATATATATATATATATATATATATATATATATATATATATATATATATATATATATATATATATATATATATTTTTATTTCTCTTATTTGATCTGTCAGCTCAGGTTAACCCTGCAGTGTGACCCCTGCACCAGAACGAGTTCCAGGTTAAAGGGCAGACATCATTTTCTAAATTGCCTAAATATCTCTTAGTACAATAATAACTACATCATGACAATATCTTTTTTAGAAAAATCTTAACATTGAACATAATGTTGTCATCATTGTCGTTGTTGTTGTCGTTGTTGTTGTTGTTGTTGTTGTTGTTTGCCCTAACTGTATTTGTAACTTCAACATGGAGGGCCCCCTAAATGTACTGTATGTAAATTGGGATATTTACCTGCTAAATGACTTAGTATTATAAATATACAGAAGATAACACCGTCCTTCAGCACATTTAGAGTGATGATAGTAATCGTGCTAAGTTTAGGAAAACGAAGCTACAGTATTTACAGATGAGACTGACCTGCGCTTGAACCCCTGAACAGGTCAGTCATTTTATTACGTTTTGGTGGTTCTTTTTAGAAGGTTTTCCTTTTGCGTACCCTTTCCCTCTCTGCTCCACCGGGTCTCTTCCTCTCCATCCTCGCTCTGATGCACTGATGACTCGGTTCGCCAGAGCTGAGGACAGTCAAAACGAACAGATTCATGGTTTATTATTGAGTTACTATTGAATTCAGATAATAATTCAATAATATGAAATAATAAGGATGAAATAAATCAGTCAAAACTAAAACAAAACAACAAAAACAGCAGGGCCAGTCTCTGGCCAGTCAGTTTTATCTCTCACAGGCTCCTCGACAGCTCACACGGGTGTGTGTGTGTGTGTGTGTGTGTTTTATTTCCAATAGGGGGACAACACTAGTTCTTGTCATTGTGCTTTCCTGCTGTGGTGATGTGCGGCGAAAGGTTCCCTGGAACTTCTTCTTTCTTGGGTTGTTTGTAAGTAGATATCAGCCTGTCCCATGTTTGAGAAAATACTGATTACACGCAGAGTATTGTGGGTTTTAACCGATCTATTCCCGAACAGACTATTGCAGAGGGTATGCTGCTTGGATCAGTGACTGTGTAAGTAAAATGCTTACAGATCTACCTTTAGGTCACACACTCGGATCCATCAGTCCGAGTTCACTATCAAGAGTTGTTCTTATTTCATTTGTAAAAACCTACTACAACACTGATGCGTAACTCGGAGGTAACGCTGCAGGGACTACGCAGGAACAAATGAGTAGTTCTTCATTATCCCTTATCTTATTCCAATTAACTACTAAGTACGATTAGTAAATGACTCAAAATATATAGTAAGAGTTCACTATTATCTAAGCAGCAATTACTGGGACTTATATTTATCCTGCTGTGCCCTCTATTAATATTGGCACCCTTGGTGTACCCTTGTTTAACCTTTTGATCGTTTGTTCAATAAATTCACACACACACACACACACACACACACACAAAAACTTTGCTCTCATGGATATCAAACATTTGCAAACAGGTTTATCAAAAAATACATCTTTGTTAAATATAGGTGTGCAATAATTATTGTCACCCCAATGAATTCATATGAGAAAAATATATTAGTATATTCCCACTGATATTTTACATTTTTTAGTACACCTGGGTGACTAGGAACAGGAAATTGTTCAATCATGACTTCCTGTTTCACAGGGGTATAAATAAGAGGTAACACACAGGCCAGATTCTCTTAGTCATTCATAACAATGGGTAAGAGCGAGGAATGTAGCTGTGATGTGCGGCAAAAGGTTGTTGAGCTTCACAAAGCGGGAAGTGTCTATAAGAAAACTGCACAAGCATTGAAGACGCCCATTTCCACCATCAGGGCAATAATGAAGACGTTCCATTCAACTGGAAATGTTCTGAATCGACCTGGAATTGGACGCGTGTCTATATCGTCTCAACGCACTGAAGAGGACGGTTCGAGTGGATAAAACCTCTCCAAGGATCACAGCTGGAGAATTACAGAAGTTAGTCGTGTCTTGGGGTCAGAAAGTCTCCAAAACTACAATCTGAAGTCATCTACATCACCACAAGCTGTTTGGAAGGGTTTCAAGAAAATAGCCTCTACTCTCATCCAAAAACAAGACTGGGGCTGTTTGCGACTGTTTTTCTGCCAGAGGACCTGGACATTTTGTTAGGACACATGGCATCATGGACTTGATCAAATATCAACAGATATTAAATGAAAACCTGACTGCCTCTGACAGAAAGCTTCAAATGGGCCGTGGTTGGATCTTCCAGCAGAACAATGATCCAAAACATACATCAACATCAACACAGAAATGGTTTTCTGACCACAACATCAAGCTCCTGCCCTGACCATCCCAGTCCCCTGACCTGAACCCCATAGAAAACCTGTGGGTGGAACTGAAGAGGAGAGTCCACCAGCGTGGACCTCAAAATTTTAAGGATCTTATTCTCCATCAGGCATTACAGGAGAAGACTCAGAGCTGAAGGCAGGAGGAGGGTAACCGTGGTCTTGAATTTCCTCCATTTCTACACAATCTGTCTGACTGTGGATTGGTGGAGTCCAAACTCTGTAGAGATGGTTCTGTAACCTTTTCCAGCCCGATGAGCAGCAACAACTCTTTTTCTGAGGTCGATCAGAAATCTCCTTTGTTTGTGCCATGATACACTTCCACAAACATGTGTTGTGAAGCTCAGACTCTGATAGAACCTTTTTCTTTAAATAAAACGGGGCGCTCACTCACACCTTATTGTCAGCCCATCAGTTGCAAACACCTGACTCTAATTTCGCCTTCAATTTAACTGCTAATCCTAGAGGTTCACATACTTTTGCCACTCACAGATGTGTAATATTGGCTCATTTTCCTCAGTAAATAAATGACTAACTATAGCGTTCTTGGCTCATTTATTTAATTGGATTCTCTTTGTCTAGTTTTAGAACTTGTGTGAAAATCTGATGTATATTTATGCGGATATGTCGAAAAGTCACACACTTTCAAGCACCACTGTACAGCTGGCGCTACTGTCAGAGCTGCTCTCATAGAAAATTGATCAACACCTTCTGACCATTTCAGATTTTGGAATTCAACAGCACTGTGGCATCATGGCCAAATATATATGGCATTAATCTAGATCAGAACTCGGTGTTTTTCTATGTGCATTATCTTTGCATGTATAACAACTGTTTTTAAATGATGAAATGTAGGGTATTTATATTAAACAGACTCTTTATAAGGAGAATTCCAGTGCAAAGACATACAGAACTGATGGATGTGTGTGTTTTAGGTTCTTTAATGCTGAGGCTGTTCTGTGGGCAGTAGGAGCCACTGCATTCGTGTCCTTTGGTCTGAGTGCATTTGCAATGCAGACTAAGGTCAGTAACATGGCAATATAAAAAGTCCGATCAAAACGTTCTAATACTTTTCATTTACTTTAATAGATTTGAGGTTTATTAACGTTTTTTCCCATATCTATTATGATGAAAACAAACAATATGTCGACCTTTTATTAGGCCTTGCTCAAAACTGGTATAAGCAATGGAGAAATGGATTGACCCTGTGAAGGATAAAATGCTTTACTTGTCTATAACTAAGAAAAAAAAAAATGCAATGCCATGGACAGAAACTTCTATTTCTTAATTTTCTAGTTTTTGCTATTACTGGATTCCAGATGACCATTTTATCACTTCCTTAGTATGCTATATGATTAGTGTGCATAGAAGGTTGAAACAAAATTGAGACATTAATTGTCCGTTATTGTGAACTCAACCCATTTATATATATACACACACACATATATATATATATATATATATATATATATGTGTGTGTGTCAACTAGACTCTGACTGTTAACTTAAACACTTTAAACAAAACCTGAAATAAAAGAGATAAACCACTTTCAGTAATACCGAACATAATGGTATACATAGTATATTGTGAGATTTACAGACATGTTGGAGCCACAGTGATGAACGTGGGCCATTTGACTGCAGTATGTGGTGTTAAATGTAGCATCCCTAGATGCTGAATAAAGTTTGTAATTCTGTAAAGGACAATGAGTATTGAATAGCACATATCGGAAAACCAGAGCCTCTGATAATCAACTCTAGAGTTTGTGAACCCTTTAGAATTGTCAATATTTCTGGATAAATTTGGTAATGGAAAATCTGGGACATTTTCCTCCATTTGTACACAATCTGTCTGACTGTGGATTGGTGGTGGAGTCCAAACTTTTTAGAGATGGTTCTCAGAAATCTCCTTTGTTCGTGCCATGAGACACTTCCAAAAACATGTGTTGTGAAGCTCAGACTCTGATAGAACCTTGTTCTACAAATAAAGCAGGACGCTCACTCACACCCCATTGTCATCCCACCTGACTCTAATTTCCCCTTCAGATTAACTGCTAATCCTAGAGGTTCACATACTTTTGCCACTCACAGATGTGTAATATTGGATCATTTTCCTCAGTAAATAAATGACTAACTATAGCGTTCTTGGCTCATTTGTTTAATTGGGTTCTCTTTGTCTAGTTTTAGAACTTGTGTGAAAATCTGATGTAAATCTGATGCATATTTATGCGGATATGTCGAAAATTCACAAACCTTCAAGCACCACTGTACAGCTGGCACTACTGTCAGAGCTGCTTTCATAGAAAATTGATCAACACCTTCTGACCTCTAATCCTAGAGGTTCACATACTTTTGCCACTCACAGATATGTAATATCGGATCATTTTCCACAATAAATAAATGATCAAGTGTAATATTTTTGTATCGTTTGTTTAATTGGGTATTCGTTATCTAATTTCAGGACTGAAAATCTGATGATTATATATATATATATATATATATATATATATATATATATATATATATATATAAAATTCTAAACGGTTCACAAACTTTCAAGCACCATTGTATGTATGTGCACATATTTATACAGACCTCACGACTCCATGATATATATATATATATATTTTTTTTTTTAGTTAACATTTTGCACTTTCCATCAAAGGTAAATATGAACAATTGTTCCAATTTGTCCAAACTCTTCTGCTTATAGTGGGACTTCACAACTGCCAGTGGAATACTTTGGGTACTTTGCTGGACTCTGTTATCGTTTGGGTTACTCTGTGCTATCATGAGATCCCAGGTAAACAACATGACCAACATGGAAAATGAATGATCCGTTCTCCATATTTAAGTTCATCTTTATTTTACTTTACTTCTAACAGTTTCTATACATTGCTTATGCATCAGTGGGGACATTGATCTTCTCTATCGTAAGTAATTGTCCATGTTTACTCTTATAGAGCTTGGTTTGACCGTGTATACGGCAGATTACTTGTCGTACATTATTACGTTGAGAGATAAAGGCAGGTAGGAACTATTTTAATTACGAAGACAAATCTTTAACATCTCTGTGTCTCTCCCCTAGTACCTGGTGATGGATACACAGCTCATGCTGGGCGGGAAACACAAATACGCCCTCAGTGCAGAGGAATACATTTTTGCTGCACTGAACCTCTACCTAGACATTATAACACTCTTCTTGATGATACTTCAGCTGATCGGGATCTGCCGTTAATGCAAATGACAATTAACAACAACAACAACAACAACAAAAAGTTTATGAAAATCCCTGCACTCTACATCCACTCTTATTGTATTCTGCAGTACTGTGATTTTTATTTATTTTCCTCACAGAAAACTTCATATTTATAAAATTACATATACATACATACAGTCACGTTGATCTTGGACTACAGTCCTCTCCGAAACTATTGGAACGGCAAGGCCAATTCATTTTTTGCTGTAGACTGAGCACATTTGGGTTTGAGACGAAACGATGAATATGAGATGGTTTAAGTTCAGCTCTTATTCCCTGGTATTTATATGTAGATGTGTTAAATGACATAGAACACAGCACATTTGGTATCAGACCACCCAATTTGTAGGTGAGCAAAAATTCTCGTGACCCAGGTGTGTCCTGTTGGATTAATTGTTTAAACAATAAATAGCTCTGAAGATCTACTCTTGGTTTTAGCCTTCAGTTTCACCTGTGATCACTGCATTTGTTGTTAAAAAGGATACGCCAACATGAAGATCATAGAGGTGGCAAGGAAAAACTCCCTAAGATGTTTTAAGAGGAAGAAACCTTGAGAGGAACCCGACTCAGAGGGAAACCCATCCTCATCTGGGTAACAACAGATACATCACCAACAACCTCCACAGGGCAGGGGTGAAGAATACTTAGAGCACAGAAATATAGAGGTCATACCACAATATGCAAACCTCTCATCAGAAGTAAGAATCAGAAAGGCAGATTGGAATTAGCAAAGAAATACAGAGACAAAAGTTTTGGAACCAAGATGAACCTCTATCAAGGTGATGGAAAGGCCAAAGTGCGGAGAAAGAAAGGATCTGCTCATGATGCAAAACATACATGCTCATCTGTGAAACATGGTGGAGGTAGTGTCATGGCTTGGGCTTACATGCCAGCTTCTGGAACAGACTCACTAATCTTTATTGATGATGTAACTCATGATGGTAGCAGCAGAATGAGTTCAGACGTCTACAGAAACATTCTGTCTCACAATTTACAGAGAAATGCGTCCAGTCTAATTGTGAGGAACTTCATCATGCAACACTGATCCAAAATGCACTGCCAACTCAACAAAGGACTTCACCAGTGGAGAAAAGTGGAATGTTTTAGGCCGAGTCAATCACCAGACCTTAACCCAATGGAGCAGCATTTCACCTCCTTAAGAGGAGACTGAAGGGAGAAACCCCCAAAACAAACAACAACTGAAAGAAGCTGCAGTAAAACCCTGGAAAAGCAACACAAAAGAAGAAACCGACAATCTGGTGATGTCCGTGAGCCGCAGTTATCGCAAGCAAGAGATATGCAACTAAATATTAAGTGTTATTTACGTTCATTTACTTCAAGATTGTCTGTTCCTATACTTTTGCCCACCTAAAAATTGGGTGGTCTGATACAAAAGGTTCTAAGTTTTATGTCGTTTAAACCCTCTAGATGCAAATACCAGGAAATAAAATCACAAATCCAAAACTCTCCTCTCATCTCCATCTTTTGACCTCAAACCCAACTGTCTTTGGTGTACAGCACAAACGACCGAGTCAGCCTTGCCATTCCAATAGTTTTGGACGGGACTGTACATGCTACCTTGTAACTCAGGGATTTTTGCTGATGCATAATAAACCAATAAATGACTTCAGATATACTAGAATGTATGGCATGATTAATTTGGAGCAATTATTGATACACAGCAATAAGATTATAATAAATCAATAAATGAGAATAGAATCATTATAGATTCAAGGCCTTTTGTACCAAATTATATAGGTTATATCTGACAGATATGCTGAAATCTCAGTTTCCAGATATTCTTGCCTGGACATATATATTTGTGACAAGCGTAATGTGGGTTAAAAATTGGGGAAATGGTGGTGCAGTGTTCAGGGCCCCCCGGGTCAATCATGACATGAGTTTGTGTTACTGTCTGTGCTCTGTGTGGAGTTTGTGTGCATGTTCTTGTGAATGTGTGTGTTCATGGTGATGGACTGGAGTCACATCAAGGTTGCGTTCCAGATTCACCATGACCCTGACTAGGGCAAAGTGGTTACTGAAAGTGAGCGATTAAAAAATAATACTAATAATAATAATAATTTTGCCAAAATGCCAGTGGAATAATAATAATTAAAAAAAAAGATTCTCTAGAGATGTATTTGATAATCTTTATAATAATTCCAAATCAGGCTCAGCTAATAATATTTGATAAATTTCCCACATGTATTCACTTGCCAAGCAATTAATATTCAGGATCTTTCCCTGGCATCATAGACCACATGCAGTATTATATTTTCTGTATGGTCCACATCACTACTTCATAGTTCATGTTCATAGATCACTATATATATATATATGTATATGAGAAACAGTAAACAGTTTTTAGATTTTTGATATTTATTCAAATAATCTATTAAATCATATATAAATATTGTCATGTATTTTATAACTGCATGGCCCCATACACAAAATATACCATTATTTAAATCTCAATAGCATCTGAAGGGAATGACGTACAGTCACAAAACCAACTGGAAAGAGTTCAGCTAGGTTTAACACTTGCCGTGTAGTGATCTAGTATAAAAATCTTGTGTCTCCGGTCTCTGGCGTGTTTTCAGCTCTGAATGATGCAGGGTATAAGACCTTTATTTGTCCTTGGACTGTGTGACGGCAATGACTATCTCACATGCATTCTTAGAGCACAGAGCTTGGATCTGCGATGGGATATTTGAATATAATCTAAAAGGTGGTATGAATTAATGTGAACAAAAGCTTTATGACATGATTGAGAACTGCAGAATACCTGGGCTGATGTGTCCTCTGAATGATCCTCAGAGGTTTGCTTTGTCTTGTGTCTTTTTGGTTGGGGCACACTGCTTCCGGTGGATCAAAAATACTTTGAACGAGGCTTTGCTGGTCTTTGAGTTTGTGATCTCTTGGCCCATTGTTCTTCTTGTTGGTCAATGGTCTGTTGCTTTGGAGATGTTCCATGAGACAGTCTATCAAGATTACGCATCATCTGATGCTGTGTGTACCTTCCTTGCAGAGAGTTAAACATCTTTGTAATGAAACCTGCAGGCCGCAGGAAGCTTTTTCTGCGTAATATGGGGTTCTTCACTATTGAGAACCACTGCTGCACATGGCAATTTGTTTCCCTAGTTTTTATTTCTTTAGTATTCTCTTTGGAGAATCTGCTCATGTCCCCAAGCAATATGTCACTCCAAAGGGGGAAAAAGTCTGTAAATATCAAAAGTCTAAAAGGTGTTTCTCATACGTGACACCTAGCTGAACACTTTCCAATTGGTTTTGTGACTTTAAGTCCATCCATCCATCTTCTACCACTTACTCCTTTTCAGGGTCACGGGGAACCTGGAGTCTATCCAAGGGTGCATGGGGAACAAGGCGGGGTTACACCCTGGACAGGGTTCCAGTCCATCACAGGGCACAATCACACACACACTCACACACCCGTTCATACACTACGGACACTTTAGACACGCCAATCAGCCTACCATGCTTGTCTTTGGACTGGGGGAAGAAACCAGAGTACCCGGAGGAAACCCCCGCAGCACGGAGAGAACATGCAAGCTCCACACACACACTCGAACCCCCGACCCTGAGACAAACGTGCTAACCACTAAACCACCGTGCGCCCCTGACTGTAAGTCATTCCCTTCAAATACTATTGAAGTTAGAAACGTGTATAACAATGTCGTATGTAACTTTAGAGACGGTCCCTTAATTTCCACATATCTGTGAATATTCGAACCTCCAACAAACTTTATTCCAGTCTTATGTCTCTCTCTCTCTCTCTCTCTCTCTCTCTCTCTCTCTCTCTCTCTCTATATATATATATATATATATATATATATATATATATATATATATATGTATACATCTTGTATATACTCTTTATATATATCCCTGTATTGTTCTCCTTACTATCTCTTCACCTGTCTTGCTGCTGCTGTGAAACCCTAATTTCTCCATCTGGGGATTAATAAAGTGTTATCTTATCGTGAGAATGTGCTGTGTTGTGAGTGCTTATAACGGCTCTATACCGCCCTCTGTGTGTGTATAGCGGTACAGCAAGTCAGAAAATCATTCCTGTATTACAGGTTTACGCGGGCCGCGTTCCAAATGAGCCGGCTCCTGCCTCTCTTCGTACACTACACTGCGCTAGAGAGCCACGGCTAGTGCGCCCTATGTAGTGCACTAGCTGTTCTATCGGGAGGCGTTGAGGATTCCGCCAGAACAGACTGGTCATGGCGGACTCCGAGGAAGGAGTACACGACCTGAAGAGAACTGCGTCCATGAGCCGCAGTGGGGGGATTAATGACGGGGAGGACATGACGGCCATTTCTAGATCCGGGTCACAAACTGTGTCTAACTTAATCGCCAAATCGGAATATTGTGAGAAACTCCAGGAATGGATGTGGCAGTATTACTGCGGGTATGTGAGCTGGCAGAGCTGGGTGACTGTGTTTCCTTTCCCTCCGTGTTCTCCTGGGAGCCTGAGAGCGCCCACGTCGGGGGTGGATGTACCTCCCCCAGACCTTCAGACCTGGATCAGTCATTCTTCTGCTGTCCCTTTGTCGTCATTTCCGCCTGTTCCTCCGCCCTCGAGCACCACGGCTGCTCAGAACGCTGCTGAGAGACAGGTCGAGATGAATGGCCAGAGTCAGGATCTTCCTGTCCCCCAGAACCTGCAGCAGAATGGAAACGTCCAGCAGCCAGGTACTGAAGCATGCTGCTCAGTTGTTCAAGTAATAAAACATCCAGTGAAATATGACCTCAGTCCCAGATTAGACCAGGTTAGACCAGATTAGACCAGGAGCTGGAACCTCATGATGGGAATGGTGGTGATTGTTTGTGTTCCTGTAATTCCTGTGCTGTGGATTTTGATTTTAGGTCGAGAATATTATATTCCCTCTCCGCTCCACCGCTTCCTGGCCGAGATGGTGGACTTCTTCATCCTCTTCTTCATCAAAGCAACCATCATCCTGAGCATAATACACCTGAGTGGAATGAAGTGAGTTGGGTCCGAATGCCAAGTGTCTGCACTGGCATAGGTTCAGTTCATTCCAAATTCAAAGTTTCTACTAAGTTTACACACACACATACAGTATATGTGTACATATAAGGAGAGAGAGAGTTTCTCAGAGACTGTCACTATGGTTACGGGCATCATGTATGAGAAGAGCCGACCCCATAGGAGTGTACCTGGGTATTCAAATACCTGGTAAACAGTTTGAGGTGCCAAGGTTCGAATGTTGAAATCACCACCAACCTACTGAGATCTTCACTCCTCCGCTGTGGTCCAACTTTCATAAAGATTGGATTTCGCCAGAGTACCTAGGGCTACAGGCTGAGATATCGAACTGTTAAAAAAAATTGGCTGGAACGTGAAGCTTTGTGGGCGCACGGTGGCTTAGTGGTTAACACCTTCGCCTCCAGGGTCGGGGGGTTTGCCGGGGCCATGTGTGTGCGGAGTTTGCATGTTCTCCCCGTGCTGCGGGGTTCTCCGGTTTCCTCCCCCAGTCCAAAGACATGCACGGTAGTCTGATTGGCGTGTCTAAAGTGTCCGTAGTGTATGAACGGGTGTGTGTGTGTATGATCGTGCCCTGCGATGCACCCTGTCCAGGGTGTAACCCCGCCTTGTGCCCGATGCTCCCTGGGATAGACTCCAGGTTCCCCCGTGACCCTGAAAAGGATCAGCGGTAGAAGATGGATGGATGGATGGATGGATAAATCCACAGATTGCGGTCGCTAAGGGCTGGCTGTGTTGCGTTCGTTTTTTTTTTTATCCTCATCAGTCACAAACAGTAGCGGTGGTCCAATGGTCTTCTGTACACAAGAAGAAAACAGAAGCTGTAGATGCCTGTGCATTTTGTAGTAAAAATCCGTAGTAGATTTAAAATGAACAGATTTTCTTTTTTAAATGCGATTGTTGCCAAATTTAACAACCAACAGCATATCCATCCATCCATCCATCCATCTTCTACACGGGGAACCTGGAGCCTATCCCAGGGAGCATCGGGCACAAGGCGGGGTTACACCCTGGATGGGGTCCAACCGCATGTTTACAAGTGAAACTACTTGACTACGTGCTGAGAATCCACGCATGAGTCTTTGTATTTAAATACACGGTCTGGAATGTTAAACGTATCCTGATCCCGAATGTTTTTTAAAAACGTCTGTCCCGTTGACCTCGCACCCGTTTCTTCATCAATATAGACGGGCAAAGAAATGGCTTCTGTGGGTACGGCTTCATTGCACGTACTTCTATAGATCGTCTCGATTGCTGTCGTGCTCAAGGCATGCTGTATCTATTGGTGTTTTTAGGGACATATCACAATTCGCGTTGCACTTCATTGTGGAAGAAATAGATGAAGACACGTCAATGGAGGAGCTGCAGAAAATGATGCTCGTGGCTCTTGTGTACCGGATATTGGTGTGCTTCTATGAGGTCAGCTTGAATACACCGATCTAATAAAGAGCGAAGTAAATCTCTGTTTATTAAGCTGTAAGATATGACATATTAGTATTCGTGTACAATATGAAACTATGATATCATGGTAATTACCCAATATCGTTTACCATTAAAGCGGTTATGACTGTCATTACTATAACAGTATTAATATGATGCCATGTTAGTATTACCATTCTTGTTGGATATGGTAATGTATACCCAATGATCCACATGCCTGTATGTCACTTACTGTTTAGATTATATGTATTTGGGGAGCTGGTGGAGCCACGCCAGGGAAATTTGTGCTTGGCCTGCGAGTGGTCACGTGTGACACTTCGGTCCTGGTGCAGCCCAACCGAGTGCGTGTGGTGCCTGCAACTAACGTCAGTCTGTCAGCGTAAGTTCTGGTGTTTTATTTAAATATACAGGGCGTAGGATCTTTTCACATGACTAAAATGTACCAAAAAAAAAAAAAAAGCGCCCCCAAAAGACATGATTATTGTGTCAGGAGACCAAAATATTCTACACTCACCATCCACTTTAAGAGGAACAGCCGCACATTCATGCGGTTGTCCGGTCAGCCAATCACGTGGCGGCAGTGACATGCAAAAAAAAAACCCCATGCAGATACAGGTTAAGCGTTTCAGTTCATATTCACATCCGAATGGGGAAAAACTGATCTCCGTGACTTTGACCTTGACAGAATCTGGTCAGTTGAAGACTGGAAAAGAGCAGGTGATGTTTTTCCAATATTCAACCGTCCAGGGTTGTTTGCGTGAGCTCGTGTCCACTGTAGCCTCAGATACAGTTCTCGGCAGACAGGAGCATAACCCGATGTAGTTTTCTCCTGTTGTAGACCATCCACCTCAAGGTTCTTGTTCAATGTGCTGTCTTTTCTTGCCCCCACGCCATTGTAGTAACAGGTACTTCCTGTCCGCTCGATCCAGTTTTTCCGTCTGGCCTTTCTCATCAACAAAGCATTCCTACCCATAGAACTGTCTCACTCTATTGCTGCCTTCACAGCTGAAACCCGTAACTCTTCATTTCTGATCTCGGACTCGACCCTCAGTTCAGTGACGTCAGACCAGCATGGCTCCTCACATCGTGAACGGTAAACAACATCGCACTTCAAAGCTTGAGATGAGTGTTTTGCTATAGATCAGGCCACGTAAAGGCATGTTCACTTGTTAAATCTTCAACTCGTGACTATTCAGAACCGTGCTCGGAGGAGGAAAAGAACCGACAAACGTGGATCTTTCCCACTTTGCATCTCAAATGTACAAGAGGTTCGAAAATGAAATAATTCATTCAGGTAGTTCCGACTTCCTGTTTCCTGTTTCTGCACCGTTTTGTGTAAATTCTAGAGACTGGTGTGTGTGTGTGTGTGTGTCCCAAGCAGTTTCTGAAATACTGGTACCAACAACCATGTCACGGTCAAAGTAAAAATAAATAAAAAAATCACCTTTTTCCCCATTCTGATGTTTGATGTGAACTGACTAAGTGAAGCTCTTGACCTGTTTCTGCGTGATTTTACGCGTCGCGCTCCTGCCACATGATCGGATAACTGCAGGAGTTAGCGGGCGTATAGGTCTTCATCAAGTGGCTGTTGAGTCTGATGTTGGGTGAGGGGGTTGATTGGGAGATGGAGGGTTTACAGTTACATTTATATATTGCTTTTCTAGACACTCAAAGCGCTTTACATAGTATAAGGGGGGGATCTCCTCAACCACCACTAGTGTGTAGCGTGTAGCATTAGCCACCACATACCAGCTATCAGTGGAGAGGAGAAAGTGACCCCGTTTACATGGACAGCATTAATCGAATTATTGACCTTACTCTGATTAAAGGTAATAATGGGATTAAGGTGTTTACGTGAGTCGCTTTTGGAATACTCCTGTCATGTTTGTGGGGGAATTTCACCTATAGGTTATACTCCTACTCTTTACAAGAAGTGTCCTGGGATTTTTAATGACCACGGAGAGTCTAGACCTTGGTTTAACGTCTCATACGAAAGACCCGGGTGGTTTTTTTTTTAAAAACGGTGTAGTGTCCCCCATCACTAAACTCTGTGGCATTAGGCACCACACAGACCACGGGGTAAGCACCACCTGCTGGCTTCACTAATACCACTTCCTGCAGGAACCTTAGTTTTCCCCAGGATGTCTCCTATCCAGGTACTGGCCAGGTTCAACCCTGCTTAGCTTCAGTGGGGACACCAGGTGAGACCTGCAGGGAGATATGTCTCTGACAGGATGTATTGAAGAGAGTGTCAGTTTGGAGAGCTTTAGTCTGATCATACAGGAGGAAAATCGATTGAGGAGGGATATCGTCTTCCTTTCTGAGCATTTGTTCTCCTAATTTGGTGGAAAGTGAACGATGGATGGATGGGAACATGACGGCAGTCTGCTGAATTATCCACATTGTGGAATTTGTGTTGCATCGTTGTTTAGAATTCTAGCTACGAATGCAAGGTATTTCTTTTGTATTTTTGTATTGCGAATCTGCTTACATCGGACGAGAGTGGAGAGATTACGGACGCGTGACGGAGGAAAAACCCCGAATAAACGAGTGGAGAACGATACCTGCGAGAAGAGTGCAGATGCTCACATTCCGACGGGGGCACTTCTGCAGACGGGGGCACGGTGTTCCTCGCACCTCTGGGGTTGGGGGCTCGCACGTTTTCTCAACCGTGTTTCGGGAGTTTCGTAAAATGTCAGCGCATTTATTCCGAACGCACGTATCCTGACGATTCTGATCGTTTTTTTTTTTTTCTCAAACAGAACATGATTCTAACTAGTCATTTATAAAAATCATTACATCTCTCTTCTCTTAGGTCAACCATCCGAGCCCTGAACAAAAATTTCTCCATTGCATTTTTTTTCCCGGCGTTTGTCACGCTGCTCTTTTTCCAGCACAACAGAACTGTGTACGATATCGTGGCAGGGACTATAGTGGTCAAGAGGAACAGACTCAGGTGATGTGTGTGTGTGTGTGTGTGTGGATCTTACCTGCTGAGAAAACAACTCCACGTGAAAAACCGATCCAAAGAGCTGCTGGGTTCACAGGAAAGAGAGAAAACGAGGAAACCCTCTGAACGCTCGAAGAGAAAAGTGTTCGACAGCAACTGTTATTCCCTCCAGGTGCTCAGAGGGAGCGTTTGAATGGTTCGCCGCACCTTTGTTTTTGATGCCGTTCGGCATATACAACGTGGATTTATTATTATTATTATTATTATTCCTATTTTTATTTTTTATTATTTTAAAGAGTTTCATAACATGCAGTGAAATGAGTATCATGCAAATTCCAATAAGTGTACGTTTTCTTTGCTAATTACTGTATTTAGCATGTTCTGAGTCTGATCTGAATATCAGCAAAGTTTAAACTGGAGTGAATGCACTCCGAACAAGCAAGTCAGTCCAAATGATCTAAACGTGTATGGCTCGGAAAGACAGAATAATAATGCCCGAGTTTCGTTTTTCTCTCTCTTTTTTTCTTTTTTTCTTTTTCATTTTCCGGGAAACAATTCAGATCAAGATCTTCGTCGCAGTCGTTTGGCAAAACATCACAACAGTTAACAAAAGTTGATTTCACACAAATTAATTTGACTGATTGTGCCTTTTAATATAAATGTGCTAATAAATTTCTCCACTGTGTCAATTTTGATGTGTATTCATTGTGATATTAATCTCGATTCTCTCTCTCTCTCTCTCTCTCTCTCTCTCTCTCTCTCTCTCTCTCTCTCTCGATTTGCGGTGATGCCCGGACCTGTGCGAGTCATCCAAATGTTGCGCAACCGAGTCTGAAAAGTCGATACGCTACTGTTACGCGAATATTCTCAAGCGAGTAGAACACGATGACACCACTCAAAGAATATCAGGCAAATACAAACAGCCGCGGAGAGACCCGAGCGCGCGCACACACACACACACACACACACACACACACACACTTTATCGTTATTATCGTTCTGTTTTTTTTGCTCTGTTCCTTTATCAATATACATTCATTTACACTTCTGTGAATGAATTCTGATGAATTATAACGAATGGAAAAACCCCTTTATTTCAACATAATAAAAGCTGGCACCTTCTGACCCTCAGGCTACCACCTGGTTTATTTGTGTTTTACCATCCAGGATGCGATGATATTTGTACAGATAGCTGACATGGACACATTCGCATATTTACAGTTATTTACTTATGTACATTACATTTTTAAACTTGGTGAGCGTATAAAACTCTACGCATGGCTGTCAAACTCAGATTCTGCTTGGGCCAGATCTGTATGTTTATGGACCATTGAAAGGCCAAAAAAAATCCTTTTTTAATTATTATTATTATTATTTTTTTTAATTATTCTTATCTATTCCATCAGTAGACACTAATAACCTAGGCTCTACAAGTAGAAAAGGACATGGAATAGGAACTGAAAGATAAAACAAAGGCAACCTGAGTAAACATAAAATACAGTTTTTAAATGATAATGTTACTTATTGAAGCCAAAAAGTTATCCAATAACAACTGGGCCTGTGCGAAAATGTATTTGCCCCCATAGTTACTAATTCCCCAAAATCTACGGAACTGCATGCATAATGGGGTTCAGCTGGACTAGACACAACCAGGCCTGATTACTGCAAACCCTGTTCAATGAAAGGTTTATAGAGATAATGGCTCTCAGTGTGGTTCTTTTGGAGTCCCAGGGTCTTTGAAGTAGCTTTGTAGCCCTTCCCAGAAACGATGAGGAAGAAGGTGATTGAAATACATCAGTCTGGCAAGGATTATTAAGCTATTTCAAAGGCTCTGGGACTCAAAAGGACCCCAGTGAGAGCAGATGGAAAAACTCGGCAGAGTAGCGAACTTTCCCAGAAGTGTCCGACCTTCCAAAGTTCCTCAAAGAGCACAGTAACGACTCATCCAGGAAGTCAAAAAAGAGCCAAGGAGAACATCAAAGGACCTACAGACCTCTCTTGTATCAATAAAGGTCAGTGTTCATGACTCCACTATGAGAAAGACACTGGGCAAAAATGGCCTCCATGGACAAGTGGTGAGGTGAAAACCACCGCTAACCCAGAACAACATTAAGGCTTGTGTGAATTTACCCAAAACACACCCTGATGATCCTCAAACCTTTTGGGAGAAGGTTCTGTGGACTGATGAGTAGAAAGTGGAACTGTTTGGAAGACAGGTGTCCCGTTATATATCTGGCGTAAACCAAACACAGAATTCCACAAAAAGGACATCATATATACAGTGGTGGTGGTGGAAGTGTGATGGTGTGGGGATGTTTTTCGGCTTCAGGGCCACTTGCAATAATTGAGGGAAACATGAATTCTGCTCTCTACTAGATAATCCTAAAGGAGAACGTCCGGTCTTCAGTCCGTAAGTTGACAATCGAGCGCAACTGGGTTATGCAGCAAGACAACGATCCAAAGCATAGAAGTACGTCCTAGTCCTAGAACTTAATGAAAGACTGATCTCCAATTATCAGAAGCTTTTTGTCACAGTTTTTGCTGCTAACGGTAGTACAACCTGATTTTAAGTTTTTAGGGGGGATTCTGACACGTAACCAGCATTTCATTTTGAAAAAGCCCCCCCCCCGGGGAGTGGTCAGAATCTTATCCACGATTCAAACCAATCCATGCCACTGCATTGTACACTACAGTATATTGTAAAAATTGTGGACACCCAACTAAACACATGTGCCCGTATGTGCTTGTTCTACATCTCAGTATAGATTTACAGTCTTCTCCATAGTGGGCTACACTACAACCTACACTACACTGTGCATCTGAATCACCAGGAGATGGAGCAATATTCCCTTCACCGACTGATTCAGAATATTCATTTCAGCTGCTGGCTTTCTGGAATAGAAGCGAGAGTCAACGTGACGAAAGCAATAGGATATAACGTGACCTCAGATTGTGTAAACTTCATCACTCGGATGGAAGTAAAAGCAGTAAAGTCGCAGCCATGAAAATGTTTCACTTTTTATTTTTTTTATGAGATTATTTAGTCCCAGCCTATAGTTTAGGAATGAAGGATTCATCCACTGGTGAAGGCCACATTTAGAGTAAAACATATCGTGTTGCTGCTGTTTGGTCTGTATTTTAATGCTGTCCTTTATTACACCGAAACGTTGTAAACATAGACCATATACAAGAAAACGTAATATTAGGTTGTGCGGTCATCTTCATGGTTTCAGATCTCGTTATATATTCGTCAATGTGATGAATTATTGTGTTGGGCTTTATCGGTATTGAAAGCATAGCTGACAGGGACAGATGGTTCTCTTTCATAAACAGACCCTGACTCCCCACAGACCTCTCTCTCACTCTCTTTCTCTCTCTCTCTCTCTCTCTCTCTCTCTCTCTCTCTCTCTCTCTCTCATTTCGGTGAGCAGAGCTCAGTCCTTCACAGCCTGCCTTGTCTTCATCTGACATGGGCCTGTTAAGTCCCCAGTACAATATTATATAATAGGAAAGAAGTTCATGTTTTGGGTTTTATAATCCCTAAAACAACAGGAAACGCTTTATTGGATGGATGTCTGCTTTTGCTATGAATCACAGGGCCTGTTGCTTTAAGCTTTATGAGGCCAGTGATATTCCCTATTCCCTGGTTTTCATCTAGTCCCTCATATGTTCTTTTGTTGTATCTGCACCCAGCTAGGCAGCTAGGTATGTGTATGAAACACATGCATGTAGTAGTAGTAGTAGTTGTTACAGTAGTAATACTAGTAATAATAGAACTAATAGTTATAGTAGTTGTAGTGGTAGTAGTTGTTGTAGTAATAGTAACAGTAATAATAGTTGTAGTAGTAGTAATAGTAATATTAGTAGTAGTAGTAGTAGTAGTAATAGTAGTAGTAATAGTAGTAGTAGTGGTAGTAGTAATAATTGTAGTAGTAGTAATAGTAGTTGTAGTGGTGGTAGTTGTAGTAGTAATAGTAGTAGTAATAGTAGTTGTAGTGGTAATAGTATTAGTAGTAATAGTAGTAATAGTAGTAGTAGTGGTAGTAGTAATAATTGTAGTAGTAGTAATAGTAGTGATAGTAGTAATAGTAGTAGTAATAGTAGTTGTAGTGGTAATAGTATTAGTAGTAATAGTAGTAATAATTGTAGTAGTAGTAATAGTAGTAGTAGTGGTGGTAGTTGTAGTAGTAATAGTAGTAGTAGTAACAGCAGTTGTAGTGGTGATGGTTGTAATGATGTTGTAATGATATTTTAATGATGTTGCCTTTTATGACTCATTGCTTGGGAAAGTGTTTGCTGTTATTGTTGTTGTTGTTCTTGTTGTTCTTTGCCCTAAATGTATTTGTAAAAATTTGTAGCTCCCTAAAAACACTGTACATAAATATGGATATTTGTCTGAGGCTAGTGGTAGCGCTGCAGGTCAAAACTAACAGGCTTATGATTTATTATCGATTTATTATTGATTTCAGAATTCAGAAGAGATCACTTGAGTACATCAGACATGCAATAAAAATAAAATAAAATAAATAAACAGCAGGGCAGAGGGCTAAATCAGTCGTCGTGCCACTGGGAATTCTCCCTCGCCTGAGTAGTATTAGTAGTAGTAGTGAGTGTTTGTGTGTGCACACGCACACGAGCATACATGTGTGTATCAGTGGCTGTGAGAGAAAGGAAAGGAAGGACAGAGTCAGGCTGTGTTGTCAAGGTCTCCCTCTGAACAAGCTCATTGGCTCCTTGTGCAGCAGTCCTGCATTAATTGATGATGCATTTGGCTCGTTGTAGTAATGATGTCATCTGCAGCAAATCCGAGACCATAGTGACTGTGATTGGAGCATCCCTATTGGCTATTTCGAGAAAAGGGCAGGAGGTATTGTTTTCTATCAGCCCACACTCCTGTACTCAGTGAGAAAGGATGGAAGGAGCATGTCCTCACAAATCATAGATGAATATTCTGTGATTACGTCCAAACTAAAGCAATAGAACCTCCTCGCACATCATGTTAATCCAGTACGGGGCTGGCTTGTTTCTAGCTTCGTTTCATCCCGGTAGTGTTTTGCGTTTAATAACATGAGACTTCAGCATATGGCCTCATAATATTGAATTATAATCCATGTTTTAATGGTCTGCAGTCCAGCAGTCCTGGAATCCTTCTGCAGTGGAGTGCATGAAACGCTGCATTTGCATCAGTCCATGTCACACCTGTGAAGTTTTGCTTAATATTAAAATTCTGTTCTTTTTGCTGTTCTGTTTTTACTTTGAAGGCCTGCTTATGTGAGGGATTAATTGGTTTAGTTTTTTTTTTTTTTTTTTGAAATTATCGGTATTCATTTACACTTAGTTTTAATTTACTCTACTATGCAGTTAAATAAATGACGTCTCAGTCAGGGTGGTGTAGTGGGTTGTGTTGTCACCTTACAGATCCAGGGTCGGTTGGATCCTGAGCTTGGGTTACTGTCCGTGTAGAGTTGTGCACATTCTCCCCGTGTCCATGTGGGTTTCCTCCCACCTCCTCAAATCATACAGGAAGGTGGACTGGTTGCACTAAATCCCCCTAGATGTGAATGAGCATAGAGGGTGTATTCTTGCCGCACACTGTGTTCTGGACATTTTGTCAGGGTCACGGTGGATCCAGAGCCTATCCTAGGGACCAAAGGCATGAGATGGGAATACACCCTGGATGGGACTCCAGTACCATGCACACACTCATTCACAGTTAGGAGCAACAGGGCAGCGGTAGCTCGGTGGTTACGATGTTGGACTTCTAATAAGAAGGTTGGGAGCTCAAATCCCGGCACCAATTGGTCAGTTGTATAAGTGAGATAAATGGTGTCTGCCAAACGCCATAGATGTAAACTTCGCTTGGCCAGTCCATTTACTATACAAGCATGTTTTTGGGAGCTGGGGGTAATTCTGTAACTCCATCCAATCCGCTGTAAGCTGTAAAGTAACAACACTATGCACTACCCAGCACGGTGCCTATGACTATATTATAACTGTTGCATATATACGTATGTAGTATGCTTGGTATAGTGTAGGGCCAAACACTGATTTATGTACACATGACAGTACAAAATGATTTATTCATGGCTTTGAGATGCAATACTGCACTATGGAATACTACATAACATGATAACAAACAACATACCAAATAGACATACTAGACATACCTTTAAAATGATATGAAAACTCATCTTTCCTATTAGCAGTCATTTATTAAACACACTCCTTCGGTGGGAAGAATTTCTTTAAAAGAGTAGAAAGAACTTCATCACAGTCTTATCATCGACTGTGTGCTTATATTCTGATTTCACTAAGCTCCCTCATGCCTATGGATTTGATTCATACAGTCCTTGATGCTTGATTTCTTGTGGTGAGCTATTAGAAGCTGTGATTAGTTGGCTGCTCCTGCAGCAGGTGAGTGGAGTCTGTAGTTTTAATTAAGAGGAGATTAATTGCAAATGAAATGAGAAGATTACGCTCCCTGAAGACATCAGCTTGGCAATGAAATGCTTTACATCCATTCCATAACTGGACTTTTGTCAGCTATGCAAGGCCTTTATTTAGAATTGCAGTAAATTGTAGTAAATAATCACCTTTCTGGTATATTGTGCACAGGTAGGTGTTACACGGGCTTGTCATTGTTGCCTGTCACACCTCCAATGGTGCCTTTGGGAAAATCATCCGGTCATTGGCTGAGACCCACTATTGATCGCTATTTCGCCCCTTTCACCCCAGGCACCAACATCAACAACAACACCAACAACACCACTATCAATAACAACAACAACACCAACAACAATAGCACATGCAACGACACCAACACCAACACTAACAACACCAATAACAACAGCACACACAACACCAATAACACCACCAATAACACTAACAACACCAACAACAACAGTACCACCAACAACAACACCAACAACAATAGCACATGCAACGACACCAACACTAACAACACCAATAACAACAGCACACACAACACCAATAACACCACCAATAACACTAACAACACCAACAACAACAGTACCACCAACAACAACACCAACAACAATAGCACATGCAACGACACCAACACCAACACTAACAACACCAATAACAACAGCACACACAACATCAATAACACCACCAATAACACTAACAACAACAGTACCACCAACAATAACACCAACAACAGCAACACCAATAAGTCCACCAACAACAACACCACTAACACCACCAATAACAACAGCACCCACAACATCAACAACAGTACCACCACTAACAACACCAATAACAACAGCACATACAACAACAGCACCCACAACATCAACAACAGTACCACCACTAACACCAATAACAACAGCACATACAACAATAGCACCCACAACATCAACAACAGTACCACCACTAACAACACCAATAACACTAACAACACCAACAACAACAGTACCACCAACAATAACACCAACAACAGCAATAACAATAAGTCCAACAACAACACCACTAACACCACCAATAACAACAGCACCAACAACATCAACAACAACAGTACCACCACTAACAACACCAATAACAACAGCACCCACAACATCAACAACAACAGTACCACCACTAACAACACCAATAACAACAGCAAGAACAACACAACAACACCACAACAACAACAAAAAAAAAAACAACAAAAAACAAAAACAACACAAACAAAAAAACCAAAAAAAAAAAAAAAAAAAAAAAAAAAAAAAAAAAAAAAACAAAAAAAAAAAAAAAAAAAAAAAAAAAAAAAAAAAAAAAAAAAAAAAAAAAAAAAAAAAAAAAAAAAAAAAAAAAAAAAAAAAAAAAAAAAAAAAAAAAAAAAAAAAAAAAAAAAAAAAAAAAAAAAAAAAAAAAAAAAAAAAAAAAAAAAAAAAAAAAAAAAACAAACAACATATTAATCTTATGCTGGAATGTCCCTTTAGGATGTATTTCAGCATGCGATGAGCATCAAGTTATGGATGCTCTGTCCTGCATCTTTATGTCTTCTCCAGCGTCTCATCACTGATTACAGTATTTTTATTGCTAACAACCATCGGTCAATACTGAAGCCACTTTTTCAAAACTCTTCATGCATTACCAACATAGATCTTGGCCAAACAGTTAACCTCACCTCCAAAACTCACTCAAACCAACAAAAAACGCTGAAACAAATAAATAAGTTCCTTAAATTCCAGGACTGCAATAATAATGACAAAACAAAACAAAAACAACGACAACACGTATAATCACTCACACTGTATGTATAGTGCTGTGAGGGTTATAGTCCTCCTGCTCTCCTGCATTAGGCCACAAGTTCTCACCAACATCACATCTTAAGTCTTCTCTGGCGATGCATCTTGGAAAGTATCATCTGGAACGTCTAATCCAATCCTGGCAGGCTTCAGGGGAAATGTCTCCACACACCACATTCATGACATCCAGTAAAAACATCTGCTCGTGTGAATGGTGGTCATAAACCTTCCACCTTCACACAGAGAAAAACTCCTGTTTGGGCTCCTCTATGACTGCAGCAGAGTGGTGGAACACACAGCGGTGGGTAGGGGAGTTTCTTGCACCTCACCTTCTCTTCTCCGCTGGCAAAAGTCGATTATGTCATTTCACGCAGAAAAGAAATGAGCCTCTCTGTATTGTAGGTTCCAATGCGTGGTTTATGTAACAGCAAACCATCGTCAAACACACAGTGCTGCACACATTGTGATGTTGGCTCCACTCTGGCCCGTCACGTCCACGGTTGCGCTCTCCGATCACATTTCTTCACATTTCTTCCACTGCAGCATGTCTTTGCCAGGTTGAATCCAGCTTCATCCACAAAAAAATGAATGCATGTGCAGTTCATCTGGCTTCCATTTCCTTTACTCTCTAAACTACGGAGAGTTTTACAGTATTTTTACAGCATTATGCATAGCATTATGTATGTACCCTATCTGATTATTGAACAGACATCTTACCTGGACATATTGATATCGGAGTTCTTTCAAACGTTCACTGTTTCTCTCAAAGGGTACAGTGTACAACCGCTTCATGCTCATATCATGTTTCATTGGGACTCTGGCAATTGTGTTGACCGTATTCACATTCCCCAAAAACGATCTTGTTTGCCAGCACTCTGTCCCAAATTTCCCTCAGTTTTATTGCATTGTTGCCAATTACCATGGCAACAACGGCAATTTCCTCCACATTTGAAAAGATTCTACCATTGGATCCTAAAACAGTCAATATAATTCAAAATGTCAGTACACGTAAAAATGCACACATACTGTATTGTACTGTAGTTCAATAATCATTGAAGGATGCGCATCTGATCTGGACTATTAATGCAAAACTGCAGATTTGGTTGCACCCTTAAATCGGCCTCTCTCAAAGACAGACCTTGGTTTACAACATGGACGATAATTGTTGCCCTTATCTTATTAGAGACCACCACTCTTGGTCTTCCTCTCCTTTGTGCTCTACACATTGTCCCTCTCTCTACCAACCTGTCTTCCTTGATCCATGTTTCCAACCAACATCATTCCGAAACCATCCCCTTTTGCTAAAAGATGGTAACGAGACTAAAAGAAAGGACACCTGCGTAGGTTTTCAGCTGAAATTGCAATTAGCTGTGTTTGGAATGATTATTATTCAATTTTATTATAAATATTCTTCTAAGAATGCACACTGTGGCTTAATGGCTAGCACATTCGCCTCACACCTCCAGGGTTGGCGGGCCACGGCTCTGTGTGTGCGGCGTTCGCATGTTCTCCCCATGCTGCGGGGGTTTCCTCCGAGTTCTCCGGTTTCCTCCCCCAGTCCAAAGACATGCATGGTAGGCTGATTGGCGTGTCCAAAGTGTCCGTAGTGTATGAACGGGTGTGTGATTGGATTGGCAACCCTGTCCAGGTTGTACCCCGCCTCGTGCCATATGCTCCGTGGGATAGACTCCAGGTTCCCCAAGTGGTATAGAAAATGGATGGATATTCTGCTAAGAGTTTCTATAAATTTCACTATGGGTATTATGGTTATTGAATGTGTTTTTAACAGTTTTGAAAAGCAGTGTGTCAGCTTTTGGAAAATATGCTGCATGTATATAGTGTTTTTCCAATGGTGGAGTATGAATGACAAAACAGTTCATGGATTTGAGAAGATGTGGTCATTGAATGCATTTTGTGTGAAACCATTTAGGAACGATTCACAGTTTGGTCCGCTTGGACTTCTATTTCACTGACTGTATGAAGAGTTCTGACAGTGTGACGTCAGTTTTGACCAATGCATGTTAGCAAGAAAAAAAATCCCCCGCGCTAACACAGTTCACTGTCAAATATGAAGATTGTACAAAGTGCACCATTCATCTTCAGTAATCTTTATCCTGGTCAGAGTTACAGTGAATCCAGTGTCTCTGGGCAGGAATACACCCTGGATGGGGTGCCAGGCTCGTACAACAAGGCTGTGAACACAAATATTGTTGAGTAATAGAGCACTTAGTGGCACAGCAAAAGACGAAGCCACACACAGTTGTGCCACTCCAGTTTTCCACTTTTAGAATTATAGACAGGAAAGGCGCTCTTTGGATCTGCCTGGCAACATGCAGTGTATACCAAACACACCACAGTTCTCCTCCTTACCAGCACTGATGCATACCAACCATATGAGTCCACCGATGCAGACTGAAACGAAAAATAATTGTGAAATACCTGTTGACAACTTGCACAATAATTTCGATATGGGTGTGATAGAAATGTTTTAAGGCAATGGTTTTGGGGGTGGGGGGGGGATCATTGGCATTCCAAAGAACAAGAAAATAGTGGGGTTTTTTTAATTGCTTAAAATTTCATATGAATGAAAAGTTAGGACTTTTAACCCTGCCTTTTGTCCAAAAATGAAAACAATAGTAAATGTGCACTTATATAGCACTTTACACTGAGTCTCATTCACCCATTCACACACACACACACCAATGGTAGCAGAGCTGCCATGCAAGGTGCTAGCTTGCCATCAGGAACTTGGGGTTCAGCGTCTTGCCCAAGGACACTTCGGCATGTGGAGTCACCCGGGCCGGGAATCGAACCGCCAACCCTACGATTAGCGGACAACCCACTCTACCAACTGCGCCACAACCGCCCCTTAACAATAGTTAAGATTACACGATTTCCCCAAATGTAGTCCCCCAAAAGTTTGCTTCTTCTGTGGCTAACAAGTAAAGGTAGCTCACTTACTGTGACTTACTGTGCATCGTTCAAAGTGCATGCCTATTATGGAAACCTCCCTTTTTGGCTGAGCTATCACTTTATCCATGGTTGGCCTTTACACATTCGTAGACAATGCTGGTATTTGTGAATGAACAAGAAGCCTTTCTAAGATTATGTCTATAATTCTCCAGTTTTGTTGGAGAATTCTCCCTCAGGTTCTTCGGGTTTAAAATGGATAGTCAAATGAAATCACTTAACCCTGACTTCCACTCCTTTCACTCTGTTGGGTTGCCAAACCACTGGCAAGGCTGGCAGTTCTCTCTGCCTCACACTCAGCACGGTTCTTCATACCATCAGCAGATAAAGGAGCTGTTATTATTTCTTGCACGCAGAAATCCTCTAACCACTGTGGATTCTGTGTAATTCAGTGTTGATGTCTCCAAGTGCGTTTGTCGAGTGTAACATGTGGAGGAGTGTCCACAATGTTGCAGGAGATTTTGGTAGAACGTTTAAGTCAGTACTTTCGTTTTCCTTTTCTTTTTAATCCCCTTCTGCTTCTTGGGTTGCATTGCGCCGTGCGTAAGCATGGCCAGGCTATTTTTGGGATGAATCGAGCTCTTGGCTCGGGTAAACATGGGAAAATGTTTTAGCTGTGAAGAATCAGGCCTGTCCGTTGCTGTGGTCAGGCTTGTTTATCAAACGGAATCCAGCGTTTCCTCGTTTTTCTAGAGAGCAAAGATCGCAACAGTTGTTCCACAATCCACGCGATCCACTTGGACACAATAAAATAATAAGATTTCTGACATTCAAATAAAATGTAATCAAAATCATGTGAGTTCTACGCTCTGAATCGTGTTGTCAGTGAATTTAGATTCGGAAACTTTATTTGCTATTTAATTTGCATATGTCTATGTACTAGGGGTAGTGGTAGTGTGGTGTTTAAGGCTCTGGGTTACTGATCAGAAGGTCAGGGGTTCAAGCCCCAGCACTACCATGCTCTGGGTTACTTTTCGGAAGGTCGAGGGTTCAAGTCTCAGCGCTGCCACTGTTGGGCCCCTGAGCAAGGCCCTTAACCCTCTCTGCTCCAGGGGGCGCTGTATCATGCCTGACGCTGTGCTCTGACCCCAGCCTCCTAACATGCTCGGGTATGTGAAGAAAAGAATTTCACTCATGCTGTACTGTATATGTGATCAATAAAGACTCATCCTCATATTTATCCTTCCGTCCATTTTGTTGAGAGAAAAGTCACCCAAAACTTTCAGTGGCCATAATCTATTTCTATCTCAAATAATAATAAAATTGCTCAACAACAGAGAAAAACGAAAAATGCACAGATTCAACAAATTTCCATTATCAAGAAATCTGGATCCTTGCCTGCCCCTTGCCAGGTGTCACATGACCTGCATTAGCATATTGGAACATGATAGGTTTTTATGGTATGATGTAAAAACAATAAACGGTCACATGTTCAGTATGTTCAGGAGTCATATCCAGGGTGTATTCCTACCTCACCCCTAGTGTCCAAACTTACTGTGACCCTGACCAGGGTAAAGAGTATTAACTCTAATTGCATGGCATTCTCTGTTTCTTTAAAAGAATGCACCAGAACCTCTGCAGGGGACAATTTATTACTCTTGGACCAGTCTGCACACTCAAAGTCAGTGCCAAGTGGACCTCTTTGGACTTAGTCGCTTTAACCCTTTCGTCGATATTACCAGCAAGATTCTGGTTTAGAGTTGTTTGTGTTCAAGAAAAGAATTGACATAGTATATATTTTCCATGTTAGATATAAATGCTACTGCTGTACACTGTATGAAAGTGTCCATGGCATAAGGGTCAGAGATAAACAGCTGAGTTGGCTCTTGATCAAGTTCTTCAAAACGCCAACCTGAGGCAAGTGTTCAACAGCGAGATATTTTCCACCTGAGCTCTGGGTTCACAGGGAACTTTACAGAGAAGGTTATTCTCACTGGACACTTCTACTGTGTCCTGCGAGCTCCTGAAACTCAGACATACGGACTCACGACTAAACACAATACCTCCTGACTACATATGCAGTCACACGACCAAACATGCATGCAGACACACTCACATAAACACACGCAGTGTTTTAAAGGAAACCCACGTTGCTTAATGCATAGCAGTCTACCTGTGTTACCTTGGCAACCCGGGGTTCATATTCTCCACACACACACACACACACACACACACACACACACACACACACAGCAAAATGTTCATTCTGAATTAGACCGATATTTTCTCTCCCTCTCCTGCTTCTCTTTCTTGTTGTCTCCCTCTCTCTATCAAACACACGCACATTTCTGGAGCTGAGTGACTGATTTATTTATTTATTTATTTATATATTTTTTAAATCAAAGGTGACTGAGGCAACATCTACTACATGAATGCAAACATTTCTGCAAGTCAGTGAGGTTTTGATCTATTGATCTGCATTTATAGAGCACATAGGCATCATCAGCTGTGGAAAGGAGTTTTCTTTATGTGGACTTGGCCATGACTTTTTTTTACCAACATCTTTCTAACTATTAAGTGAGAATTGTGTGACTGTGAAAGTGAATGTTGGCTCATCTACTCGTACTGACCAGGTCATCGCTGGGGTTTTTTTTTTTCTTCCTGAGCACCGTCTAATGTCAAAATAATAAAGAATGCAGTCCGTGAAGATGCCTGTAAAGGTTTTCAGTCCTTTACGCTGACTTACTGAAACTAGACACATTATCTTATTACTTTAAGATATTAACTATTCAATTCAATTCAATTCAATTCGATTTTATTCGTACAGCGCTCTTAACATCGGACGTTATCTCAACTCAGCTGTACAGAAGCATTTCAACACAGGATACAGATTTTAAGCGTGTGGATTTATCACTATCGGGCGGTGAGGGGAAAAACTCCCTGAGATGATATGAGGAAGAAACCTTGAGAGGAACCGGACTCGGCAGGGGACCCGTCCTCATCTGGGTAACGACGGATCGTGTGAAAGTAAAAGAAAGGTCATTATGGTTTGTACATGAAGTCTGTTTGTTGAACTAGTCCACTGTTCACTAAAGGAGACCCGAGTGCAGAACGGCATGTGGTCATTCCAGTCCCGATGCCATGTCAGCAACCGTAGTCCCAGCGACCACAGTGCGTACCTCCACGTGGAATTGAGCTCCAAAACCATTCCCGTGGTACTTTAAACGGTACCATCCTAAACAATCTCCAATTATTTTATTTCACAATGTTTTCCCCTCTCTCTCTCTCTGTGTTTCTACTTTAACATTTCCATCCACGTCCATCAGTGAGCACCATGCTTCTATAAAAGCTGGCAGCCTGAAAATAACCGAGTGCCTCAAAGGTGTGTGTTATGTCCTTTGCGGTTTTTGATTTAATGCTTAAATTACGATACATTCATTTAAATGAAGTGCTAGGCAAAGTTACCAAAATGGCGATTATCAGTAAAAGTAGTCCACCAAATGTAATTCAATTAGTTTATTAGTATAACTGTCGTCAGTCTGAATATGAATCTTTTCACTTCCTAATCGTTGAGTTCTTATTAAGTAACCATATGCAAATTCCAAACTTGTCCCTGTCTTTCCTCACACACATGCACGTTAACATTTCACTCACTGTGTGTGACGTGTCTTTTACCAACCACACACCAAAACCAAAGGCAGTTTTCCACATTAGCCTGCAATATATATTTTTGCCCAGTTTGAAAGCCGTGCTGAAAGGGCACTATAACCATAAATGATCAGTATAACCATTTCTTGGGAGGGTCTAAACGCTTTTCCCTCCCACATGCAGAAACCTTTGACAGACGGACTAAAAACATGCGAAAACTTCGAACGTAAATGTCAACTTTATTTATATAGCACCGTTAAACACAACCAGGGTTGACCAATGTGCTGCACAATAAAAACACAACAATATCCTTACTAAAATACAGTGTGGTCAAACCTCCTCGCTGATTATATGCCAAATAAAAAAGCGAAACTTTTAATGACTCGATATTTCAAATCGAATGAACACTGGACGGAACGCTCTTCGAGAGTTGACTGTGTTATTAGGATCTTAGTTTGCATAAAAGTGACCAATCAAATCTCTCCCCTCCTTCCACATTCTTCATGCTTGTGTTCTGTCCACATGGGTGCTGCTCAGGCCCAAGCCTTCTCAGACCTTCTTTCTACATGCCTGAACATGTTGGGACATGTCTCAGGGTTTTTACATGAATAATGTGAGGCACTATTCGAGACACTCCTGGCAGTGTAGTGTGAGTAACAGGTGCTGAGGACAAACCATACGAGGATATCTTGTATTCTTCTGGAAAACACCACATCGAGGGGTATCACGGTGAGTGCACGCATGGTGCGTTGTGTGTGTGTGTGTGTGTGTGTGTGTGTTTGCGTGTGTGCAGATATACTTGCATATTTAAGCGGGATCTAATATTGGAGTACAGTGATGTTCCCTTGGTAGAGTAATTGGTGATTTTGTGCTTCTTGTTTACTCTTTGCCAGTTACGTATTTTGCTTGTCATTGCCTGTGGGTGAACACAGCGCACAGACTCTCATAAATGATTTACACTTTTAATAACGGTAAATAGCAGACCATATGTGCACCACGCTTAATTCATGTGGCTGTTGACTTTTAACCCCATGTTAACACCCACGCCAAGGTCAACGACGCATACTATCTTATAGAGTGCTTTGGCTATTTAAATACATTGTTACAGTTGTGCGTCTCTAATGTACAGACATGAGAATGTCACTAGTGAAATGAGGCTGTAGTTTAATGAAGCACTGTTTTGTGAAAGCAGGGTCACACACACACACACACACACACACACACACACACACACACACACACACACACACACACACACACACACACACACACACACACACACACACACACACACACACACACACACACACACACACACACACGCAGAAATTCACTGCTCTTCCCCCCAGTGTCTTGCTTGTGCTCGATGTCCTCTCCAAACAGAGTAACATAGCACCCCTGCCAAAACCCCTTCTTCTATTAAGAGGAGTGGAGCTATCAAAGGTTGTCACTCAGCATGGCTTTAGGCGCTGAAAGCACAGATTGTCACACACTCACTCTGTCTGGGTTCAGTTTATCACACACTGACCCCAGTGGTTCCTTTGGTGCACCCATAGATATAGATAGATGCAGTTATTTAGCTTTCACAGTGAGGGTCTAGTCTATCTACTGTAAAAAAAAAAAAAAATGGACTGCGTTTTACACTCTTTTACACTTTTACAGTAATTTACTGGAAATAAAGGTTGCCTGGGGCGCACAGAGGCTTAGTGGTCAGCACGTTCGCCTCACATCTCCAGGGTCTGGGGTTCGATTCCCGCCGAGGCCCTGTGTGTGCGGAGTTTGCATGTTCTCGCCGTGCTGCGGGGTTTCCTCCAGGTACTCCGGTTTCCTCCCCCAGTTGGCGTGTCTAAAGTGTCCGTAGTGTGTCTGATTGTGCCCCCGCCTTGTGCCCGATGCTCCCTGGGATAGGCTCCAGGTTCCCCCCGTGACCCTGTAAAGGAGTAAGCGGTTGAAGATCGATGGATGGATAAAGGTTGCCTATAAAGTGCAGTAAAATTACAATAAACAACTGTAAACATATCTACAGTGAAGTACTATATATATAATATTATGTAGTAAAAAATAACACATAATCCACTACAGGTGCTCATTTGGCTGATTTATTATTTGTGCAGGACACGTCTGAGCTGAAAGGTTTTGCTCAAGGAACTAATTGTAGAAGACATAACCTTCTAATCTGCACCTTAAAGCGTTAACCAATGCTCAACTTTGAATCCCGCCTCTGCCCTGTGTGCATGGAGCTCGTATGTTCTCTCCGTGCTTCGGGGGTTTCCTCCCCCAGTCCAAAGACATGCATTGTAGGCTGATTGGCATTTCCATTTTGTTTGTAGTTTGTGCCCTGCGATGGGTTAGCACCCTGCCCAAGGTGTCCCCCTCCTTCTGCCCAGAGGTCCCTGAGATAAGCTCCCTGTTGCCCTGTCTAGAATAAGCGTTATTGGATGGAGGCACAAAAGGTTTTTAGTCACATGTCGGATGTTACTGTTACTTCGCGTAATACGTTACAACTACATTGCAAATATAAACTGCAATATGGCTCACATCTTTAAGGTTTTTGTATCTGTTCTTTAAATATTGAATTATTTACCAAGTATTATCATTTGGCCAATAATGTCCTTCGTGCTTGTCTTCATGCCTACCTTCACGTGTTTCCGCTGCCATGTCTGTCCTGAGGGTTCTTCTCCTCCAAATCAATCTGTGTCCTCTGTCTGGGCATGTCCTGCTCGAAAAGGGTGATTGAACATAACCAGGCTAAGATTAGACATTGCAATATCTTTTCAAGTTTTGACATATGCACACATGGACTTATATCTATCTATCTATCTATCTATCGATCTATCGATCGATAGATAGATAGATAGATAGATAGATAGGGAAAACTTAAGACGTTACTGGGACCAAGAACCCCTCACCTATAGTCTAGAACCCCTGGCCTCGAGAATTATTTTAACATTTTAAATAATAATGTTACACAGCATAGAATTGATGTGAGGAGTTTGCATGTTCTCCCCGTGTTGCAGGGGTTTCCTCCGGGTACTCCAGTCTCCTCCCCCAGTCCAAAGACATGCATGGTAGTCTGATTGGTGTGTCTAAAGTGTCCATAGTGTATGTGACTGTGCCCTGTGATGGACTGGCACCCTGTCCAGGGTGTAACCCCGCCTTGTGCCCCATGCTCCTTGGGATAGACTCCAGGCTCCCCGTGACCCTGAAAAGGAGTAAGTGGTAGAAGATGGATGGATGGATGGAGCATATAATTGAATAAATGCACTACTTATACATTGTCATTATTAGTTATATGAGCGGGTAGAATAAAAGAAAACATTATAAATAGGAAACTTATATGAGAAATCCACCCTGAATGACATGAGTATTAATCTTTATAATTAATGTTTTCTTCGACGGTTTTCAAGATTTTTTTTTTTTTAATTCAGTTCAAGTTAGTTCAAACCTGCATGACCCACAATGCCATGTGAATGCCTGCTGACACTGATACCGGTGCCAGTGGGAATTGTCCCACGTGTCATCTCCAGCTAAAGAGGCTGATGCAGCAGCACTTTAGTCCTTTAGTCTGTTTATCTCTCTTACCTCCTCATCTGTATACTCTGCTCAAACAGATCAGATCATGGCGAGCGAGAAAAGAAGCTCGAGCTCGTTTGTTTTGACGAGATAACAATGTAACCGCACATGTTTGAGATTGTTTTAAACAGCACTGTAACCGGCACTAGCGCACACAACCGCTAACATCTCACAGGAATAATGAAAATACAGCACAAACCACCAAAGTAGCACCGGTTTGTGACACTGTCTTTTAAAAGTGTTCTATTTTAGAGCAACAAACGAACCCTAAGCCTACAGATATTCTTCACCATTATTAGACTCCTGTTAGTCTTTGTCAAAATCTTTGTGATCTTTGTATACGAGTGTTTAATCTTTACGAAAAGGTTGGTTTCTTCTCATTTCGTGTGTGTGTGTGTGTGTGTGTGTGTGTGATGTTAAAAATATGATGACTACATGTACTACCAGGTGGAAGGGTCTACAGTAGTGTGGTCGCTCCCTAACAGCAGGTGTGCAGGAGGTTACTCCAGGACAGTCCTCAGAGAACAGCGGCATGCAAATGGAATTCGTTTCGGAGCTGATTTATTTATCAAAACTGACTGTACATTGCGAGATTGGGAATTCATTTTACACTGAGGAAAACTTAATTAGGCCGCAAACACAAGTAGCGCAGTATGTTGTGTGTGTGTGTGTGTGTGTGTGTGTGTGTGTGTGTGCATACATGCGAAACCCTTTGCAGAGAGCATGTATTTTTTGCTCGTCGTTCTGTGAGTACTAGGCTTCTTGCATTTGCCACCGCCTTCCCTGCGTAATTCTCCCCTTCTTTCCATCCCTCCCTCCCTGTGAGTGTAGCTTGGGCGTTGTGCCAAGTGGAGTGTGTTTTTTGAATGAATACCTGATGAGGCTGCTGAGGCTGACTGGGGGAGGAGGAGCTGCATTCAGTAGAGCACTGAGCATGTGTGTGCGTATGTGTGTGTAGAGAGAGAGAGAGAGAGAGAGATTGGGAGTGAGGCAGTGTGTTTGCCTTGCATAACATACTCTGTACCTCTTGTATGCAAGGGCTTCATGTGAGACAGCCCAGACAAGGGGACTTCCTTTATGCTTACTCCTCCAGGGCTACTGCAGAAGGGAGGAGAGGAGAAGAGGAGGCAAGAGGAGAGGACAGGAGAGCACGGGACAAACACAGGACATGGAGGTGAATATGTGACGAGAGGATCTGTGGATCTGACTTTGTGTTTGTGTTAAACCTGGACAAAGGATGGCTGGTGGGGAATAGGGTGCTTTGCACTCACGTACTACACTCTGCAAGGCAGGGGAGAAAGAGAGAGAGAGAGAGAGAGAGAGAGAGAGAGTGAGAGAGAGAGAGTGAGAGAGAGAGAGAGTGAGGGAGCTGTTTTCTCCAAAATCCAGAGGTAAGGCTCCTGACAAAGGAATTTTCACCATGACACCCTGTAATATTGCCTAGTTTTACTTGAGCGCTGGCGTGGTCCATGCAGGCATTCTGTAAGGAAAGATGAGATATTTTGCATACATTTTGCTGAATGTGTGCAATTTGTGATGTGATACTTTCAGCAGAGAGAGAGAGAGAGAGAGAGAGAGAGAGAGAGAGAGAGAGAGAGAGAGTATGTTCAGAATAGCAGTCTGTAGTCATTGTAAAGCAGCAACAGCACTGTTTGGATTCATGTCTAGCTTAGGACTCCCCAGCCCGCCTCTTAAAGGGACACGTACCTTCATGAAAGGGTGGCAACGTGCAGAGAATAGTTGCTTAAGGGCATTGTCTGGCAAAACACTTCCGATTTTCCATGACTATTATGAACCGTGTTGTTTTTTCTTTGCAGCGTTTGGTTTGAACGCGGTCGAGGTCATACCGAAGTGTAGTTTTTGATTCAATTTGTCTTTTATTTTTGGGATGAAATGGTGTTGTTAATGCTGTTGATTACACTGAATATCAATAATATTTATTGTTTTTTTTTTTTTTTTTTTTTTTTTTTTTTTTGTGTCCTTGAAATTACAGTAAGCCTATTAATGAAGTTGATATACTCTTTCAATTACCATCAAATCCATAAAATTAAAGAAACACGTAAACCGATCGGTTTGTAGTAAGTAAGTTGCCTTTTTTTTGCTAGGCGTGCTAAGATCGTTAAAGTTTGTAAGGTCTTGCAGAAAAAAAGGTTGTGGAGGCCTTAATGAGCCGGCGAAGGATTTAAAAGATCTCCAAATAATTTGGAAACACATCATTCCACTGTAAGGAAAAATCATCTACAAATGGTGCAGATTTCAACGAAAAATTACCCAGAAGCAGATTATCTGATGCAAAAGAAGTCTCCAAGAACCCCAAAATTTCAACACAGGATCTGTTTAGAAGATGTTGTGTGTCCAAGTGCATTCTTCTTACAATCAGAAAGAGATTGCAGAAATTTTTTCCTTCATAGGGGGGCAACCCGGAAAAATGAGCATATAGGCAAAGACCAGACCTTTTGGAATAATGAGATCTGGACAGACGAATCGAAGATAGAGTTGTTTGGCCACAGTAACAGCAGACATATTTGGCGCAGACTAAAGACAGCTTTTCAGGAGAAGCACCTCATACCAACTGTGAAGTACGGTGGTGGAAATGTTATGGTTTGGGGTTGTTTCACTGCATCAGGGACCGGACAGCTTGCATTTATTGATTCAACTATGAATTCTGCATCATATCAAAGAGTGCTTGAAGATAATGTGATGTTATCTGTCTGAAGGTTGAAGTTGAACCCGAAATCGGACCTTTCAACAGGATAATGATCCTAAGCACACGAGCAAATCCACCAAGGAATGGGTCAAAAAGAAGAAATAAAGGGTTATGGAATGGCCTAGTCTAAGCCTGGATTTGATTCCCATTGGCATGTTGTAGGGGATTTGAAACGGGCAGAACATGCAAGAAATCCCTCAAACAACTGTAAGACTATTGCATGGAAGAGTTGTCAGATATTCCAGCAACCTGGTGGACAATTATGCAAAACGCCTACAAGAAGTTATTTCACCTAAAGGGGGCAAAACTAGCTTCTGAGGCCAAGGGTGTACATACTTTTTCCACAGAATAATATCACATCTATTGATATTTCTGATTGAAAAATTGAAAAAGCTCATTTTCCTTGTGGTTTTGTTCCTGTACATCAACTTTATTAACAGGCACCAATTCAAAAGATGATCAAATATGATTGCTTGCCTAAATATGTCAGAAAAGCTAACAATTTGCATAGGACGTACTTATTTTTTTCACACAACTGTATATAACATGTATGCAGTAACTGTGCAAATGTCAGGTAAATGCCACTAACGCTAACACAGAATAGGTGTATTATCGTGTGTTATGGTAGAATTTCAGAATAAGTCATTTGCATGTGAATTTGCATAGTTAAAACTCTGCTTGGGCCTTTTGGTTTTGTCACTATGTCTTCATTTGTGTGATGTTCAAGCAGCATACATTTCTGCATGTGTGTGTGTGACGAGGAAGATAGGGAAGTGTGAAGGAGTTACGTTAGGGGCCCGTGCAAGCTATCTGCAACAGGGCAGCAGTGTGTGATGTTCTGATGGAGTCAGAGCTGGAGTGATACTGCAGTGCTAATCTCTCTGACACTGTGGCCAGCCTATGTGTGTGTATTTATATGTGTGAACAAATATATATGTGTGTGTGTGTGTGTGTGTGAGTGAGAGAGAGTGAAACGAGCGAGCAAGACGTGGGTCAAGTCAGTGCAATGAACGACTGGGACATACACAACATTGCGATAGAAATGTAAATTTATCAGAGATATATTTGGTAGTAATGGAAGTAATTATAGTTGTCTTAACTTTATGAAAAGACAATAAGTTAACTGGTTTCTATAAAAGAGACAATTGGTTCAAGAGTGTTGAAATCTGCCATAGATGACCATATGAAGGCTGAAAACATTCACACATAGTACGTATGCTTCTTCGCAATGGTGCTCATGTAATTATAATTATAGCTCTGTGTGTGTTGTGTGTGTTATGATGTAAGCACAGTTTTACAGAATGGTTCAATTTTAGGTCATAAAGTGCTCTGGCTGTGTGTAAAGAAAGACTTCTGTAGTTATTGGCTCCTGCTATGTTTATATCTTACTAGCATACAATGAGAAGCACTTTGTTTAGTTTTTTTGCCAGGGGAGGCTGAAGGGAAAGTACGCCTTCAGGTTCAAAGTAAACCATTGTGATTTTGTTTCTGATCAAGGTACCGACTACAGCAAGGTATAGCAGTAAAGGAGACAATTCCAGATGGTTCCACATGAAGACTCCAGCAGCAGCACGGAGATCCAGTGACTAGTCGGATTTATATCACAACACAAAATATAAAAAGAACAATTTTTAGAACGATGGACTTCTAGAAACTGAAGACCAAGTAAAAACAAGCCCAGGCCCATCCAGTGGTAGTAACACGTAGGAGTCAAAGAGTGAAAGATCATGAAGTCCAACCAGGAGCGTAGTAATGAGTGCCTGCCTCCAAAAAAGAGAGAGATCCTGGCACTTGAAGAGCGGCAGGTGCTGGTAGCATCAACTGTGAATGAGAGTCAAAGTGGTGAGAACCTGGCATGGCTTGCTAGTGTAGCCAGCATGGCCAGCATGGCCACTGTTCCCAACCTAGTTCCCTCACAGAGCAACAGTACTGAAGCTAGTAGCCCAACACCATCAACCAAAGCCCTGACTATAGTGACAGAGTACCCACATTCCACGTCTGCCTGCAACAGCTCCTTGTCTTATACAAGCTCCACACCTGCAGGAGGTCTCTCTGGAACAACCACAATAACAGCCAACCCAGCTGTCCTCTCCTCCAACCTTCCTCAAGCAACAGGACCCATCCAGCCCACCCAGCTGCCACCTAATTTACAAATCATTGGACCTTACACCAGTTATATCTCCTCCCAGATAGTACCAGCTGCAGCAAGTCCGTCCCAGTCATGTAGACCTACCCAGGAGGTTTATGCTACCGCAGCTGTCATCCCACAAGCTTCTAATGGAAACCCACAGAAGCAGCATGTGATTTCATCCTTACCTAATGTAGCTCACACCACCAGCCAGTGCATTCAGGTAGAGGGCACCCCAGTTGGCTTGCCAGTGATTTCCCCAACTTCACAAGTACCTTTTCAACTTCACACTCATTCAACTGTTCTTGCCCCTCATGGCCTGACTCTTGCTCCCTCTCAGGTGCTTGTGCATTATGCTGACGGCCTCATCACAAAACAAACTGACTTCCAAAGCAGAGACCTGCAGAATGGTGCTCTGGGGGAGGTCACAGTGGTCAAACACACCACCAGCATTGTGAAAGGAATGTCTAACAAAACAGAAAGTGATGATAGCCAAAGACAGATTCAGAACCTAGGTCTCCCAGCCCAAACTCAGGTCTTGCTCCCTGCTGACTATGCTGCTCATGACAGTGCAGGACTTCAAACATCAGTCATGCTGGTGTCAAGCAACCACCTGATGGCCAATAATAGCACTGAGTTTCAGAGCACCCAGGATAAAGAGCACACATCTCTTGCTCGAGTTGAGAGAACAAGACTATCTGTGGGGAAACCAGTCTCTAGAGTTTCCTCCCTTTCTCTCCCATCATCAGACAGCATGGCAGCATCTCTTGCTCCAACACTCTCCCCTCACACAGTCCTGCATACGTCTCCAGCTGCCCCTACCCAGGAACTTACTACAAACCTTTTCTCAAGCACACAGCTGCCTATTATTGGATACATTACTAGTACATCTGGGGCACCCCAGCAGGCTGTGGCCAGTTACCATAGCAACCTCCCACAGCATCTAGTGATCTCAGGCAGTCCCTCCCTCCTTATTCCTGTGAGTGCTGGCAACATGAACACATCATCCACTGAGTCAGAGGTTACGCGCTGCTCCATCCCCACCATTTCTGCTACCACTGTACAGACTGTAGCAACAGGTCTGCCTCAGGCCTACATAACTGCAGCCACACCTACTGTTACAACCTCCATCCTCCCTAATGGCAAAGAGGTCATGGGGCCTGAGGAACATCATGCTGCAGCGGGTGTACAGAGTTCCACACAGGTGCAACTTCCCGTGCTTTCAGCAGGGGTAATAGCACCTCCAGTTCCTGTGCTCCCTCCAACACCCACAAGCCCACAAAATGCACCCGTATCACCGTCATCAGCCCTGCCTTCATACTTCATGAAGGGCTCGATCATCCAGCTGGCAGATGGAGAGCTTAAGCGGGTGGAGGACCTAAGGACAGAGGACTTCCTACAGAGTGCAGAAGTGAGCAAAGAACTCAAAATTGACTCGAGCACAGTTGAACGGATAGACTCCAGCAGAACGCCTGATGCAGTTATCATACAGTTCTCAGTCGGGGAACACAAAGTACAGGTGAGTCATAATATTTAATAGTTTTTTTTTTTTTTGTAGACTACTTTTCTGGGTCTAAAAGCATGCATACTTTCTGTTGCAAATTTGACCCTTCCTGGATCACATTTTTACTCTAATGATCTGGAGTTGTCCCGCTTGTTACATTTTGTTCCAGTGAACTGGCGTTGTACTGAAACCTTGATGTACTTGACATGTAGTTACCAGACTGAATCCCACATACAGTGGTGTGAAAAAGTGTTTGCCCCCTTCCTCATTTCCTGTTCCTTTGCATGTTTGTCACACTTAAGTGTTTCGGAACATCAAACCAATTTAAACAATAGTCAAGGACAACACAAGTAAACACAAAATGCAATTTGTAAATGAAGGTGTTTATTATTAAAGGTGAAAAAAAATCCAAACCATCATGGCCCTGTGTGAAAAAGTGATTGCCCCCCTTGTTAAAACATACTATAACTGTGGTTGTCCACACCTGAGTTCAATTTCTCTAGCCACACCCAGGCCTGATTATTGCCACACCTGTTCACAATCAAGGCATCACTTAAATAGGAGCTGCTTGACACAGTAAGGTCCACCAGAAGATCCTTAAAAGCTACACATCATGCCGAGACCCAAAGAAATTCAGGAACAATTGAGAAAGAAAGTAATTGAGATCTATCAGTCTGGAAAGGGTTATAAAGCCAGTTCCAAAGCTTTGGGAATCCAGCGAACCACAGTGAGAGCCATTATCCACAAATGGCGAAGACAAGGAACAGTGGTGAACCTTCCCAGGAGTGGCCGGCACCCAAAAATTACCCCAAGGCAGCGCGCCCGACGCTCATCCAAGAGGTCACAAAGACCCCACAACAACGTCCAAAGAACTGCAGGCCTCACTTGCCTCAGTTAAGGTCAGCGTTCATGCCTCCACCATCAGGTAAAGACTGGGCAAAAATGGCCTGCATGGCAGAGTTCCAAGGAGAAAACCACTGCTGAGCAAAAGAACATCAAAGCTCGTCTCAATTTCTCCACAACACATCTTGATGATCCCCAAGACTTTTGGGACAACATTCTGTGGACCGATGAGACAAAAGTGGAACTCTTTGGAAGGTGTGTGTCCAAGTATATCTGGCGTAGAAGGAACACTGCATTTCATAAAAAGAACATTATACCAACAGTAAAATATGGTGGTGGTAGTGTGATGGTCTGGGGCTGTTTTGCTGCTTCAGGACCTGGAAGACTTGCCGTGATAAAAGGAACTATGAATTCTGCTGTCTACCAAGAGATCCTGAAGGAGAATGTCCGACCATCTGTTCGGTACTCAAGCTGAAACGAACTTGGGTTCTGCAGCAGGACAATGATCCTAAACACACCAGCAAGTCCACCACCAAATGGCTGAAGAAAAACAAAATGAAGACTTTGGAGTGGCCTAGCCAAAGTCCTGACCTGAATTCTATTGAGATGTTGTGGTATGACCTTAAAAAGCCGTTCTGCTCTCGAAAACCCTCTAATGTAACTGAATTAGGACAATTCTGCAAAGATGAGTGGGCCAAAATTCCTCCAGGACGCGAGCCTCATTGCACGTTATCACAAACGGTTGGTTGCAGTTGTTGCTGCTAAGGGTGGCCCAACCAGTTATTAGGTTTAGGGGGCAATCACTTTTTCACACAGGGCCATGATGGTTTGGATTTTTTTCACCTTTAATAATAAACACCTTCATTTACAAATTGCATTTTGTGTTTACTTGTGTTGTCCTTGACTATTGTTTAAATTGGTTTGATGTTCCGAAACACTTAAGTGTGACATACATGCAAAGGAACAGGAAATGAGGAAGGGGGCAAACACTTTTTCACACCACTGTATATCATTTCTACAAACAAATCATTCATCATATGTATTAAATAGCTAGTCTCAACAAAGCTGTCACTGACCTATCTACACAGTGTAGTTATAGTATTATAGTTATACTCCTGACAAAGGCAATGATTGATATTTTGTGTAATAATATAATTGTTCTTGGCTTACACATACTTAAGTTTTACACAAGATTGTTAGTTAGTTAGCTTCTTGAACATGTACTTACTTTAGGTCCTGCTCATGTTTTCCTTCTCTGTAGGTATGTGTGGAAGTGCTGGTAGAGTATCCTTTCTTCGTATTTGGTCAGGGATGGTCATCCTGCTGTCCAGACCGCACTACCCAGTTACTGGCTCTGTCATGTGCCAAACTCTCTGTTGGTGATGTCTGCATCTCCCTCACGTTAAAGAGCCTGAGGAACGGTGCATTAAAAAAAGACCAATCCTTTGGTCCCGTGAAGAACCATAATAGCACTCACCATAAAGCAGCCAAAACCAGTGGACAGATTGGAGAGCCACAGGCCCAGAGAGAGGATCAGAGGGATGGGAACATTTTTGTATTAGAAGGGGAGCAAAAGTTTGAAGGTCTTGGGCTTAAGAGTCCGAACTCTGGTAATGGTGTGATCTCAAAGAATGGAGAGGGGAAAGCTCATGGTGCAGGGAGTCGGAAGAGGAGGTGGTCTGCCCCAGAGAGAGGAGAGATAGGGAGGTCACAGGAGAATGTCCACCCTGAAGAAACCCTGCCTAAACTTTCCTTCCTTTCACAGGAGGTAAAGGTCAGCATTGAAGGAAGGTCCAGTATGGGTACCTGAGGTACCTTGTGTGTAATCAAAAAGGAGGATATCCTTGATTTTCTAGGCAAAGGATCTTCTAAACCAAGGATCTTTGTGGTATGTTCAGTTACTTGTGGTGTTGGCTGGTGACAACTGTTCCAAAACCATGCGCGTTCTTCACTGGGCAAACAATATGCAGCAGTACAAGGATAACAGGATGATTATGGTTATCTTCTCATGGCTTATTTTGGTTACTGCAACAGGAGCTACTTTTGTCTGACAGTATTTACAGGATATGTTTTTGTAATAAAACAAACAAATAATTTCTGGCATTTGTCCTGAGGCATACATATAAATATGCGGGGTACTTATTTTTGTAGTTGATTCTGCCATTATCTGTTTTTTGGCACTTTGTCTACATTCATGTAAATTGTAGCATAATTGTATTTCAGTCATAATCAGTGAGTCAAACACATAAAGACCAGTAGGCCGGAGAGATAGTTTGACTCGCTGCGACAAATTTTCCCCCGTAAGGCACATTGTTACGATCATTCTTTATGAAGATAATCGATGTCGGTTATGACAAATAACGCGATATAATTAGAATGAAAAACGACCATAAACAAAAAAAAGAGATATAAAATTCTCAATGAACACTGACCATTCTGTCTGTCACTGATTGAGCAGGATTGATTAGGAGTCCTACGTGTAATTTTACATGGAGATGTTACGTTTCAGACGAGAGGATTTTGTTAACCAAACACGGTCCAGTTCTTGGGAGGATAAAACTGGAACAACTTCTGAATGTTGAGGATTAAACATATTTTTTACCAATATTTTAATTAAACACACCAGAATTTAATTAGTCAAAATGTTCTAGATATGCAATATTATGATGATTCACATACCTCAAACGTGACACAAGGCTGTTTCAGGTTCTTTTCAGAATCTGGGATCTTTAAAACCACGTCCAAACACCATGTTCATGTTCATGGTTCATGTTCATACAGTGGATATGTGCAGGTGAATTCTCACTCAGCCTTTGAATATTAGCACTTTACGGAAGGCAATGGATGATTAAATCCCTCACCTCTGCTTTGTTGCCTAAGCAACAGCCATTTGCACAATGTCAATTTTAGAATAATGTTAGCTGTCCTGTACGTTTTAACCCCATTTAAAACAAATTACAACCATCACATTGATGCATTTCAAAAAAAAAAAAATTATATATATATATATATATAAAAAAAAAATTATTCAATCCATTTGAAATCCAGTTGGAGTCTGTGAAAGCATTGCGTTATTTAAAATTCTTGTATTGTTGCAGTTTGAGCAACTGGTTTTCTGTGTACAAAATTACATACGAATGTTTAATCCTGAATATTGTGTATATACGACGTACAGTATATTCTCTTTCGGAATATATTGATAACATATACCAATATATATTCCATTTCCATAGTGGTAATGACTCTCTCTAGGCGCTTTTGGGTAACACGTTACTATAAGGTCCACAAATAAGCACACACTAATTTGTGTACTAATGATGAATTAATACATGCGCTAATCATCAGTGCTAATCATGTCTGACATGAGTACGTTACAACAGCCGTCATACCGGAACAACTATTAGTAATGGTAACGGTTAAGTATTAACGTTCAACTCGTCCTGTTCATTATTATCACGCGTTATGATGCAGTATAAATGAGGATCGGTCGAGCCAGGATGATAGGATGTACGTTTGAGACCCACGTTGGTTTTTACAGCACCCGTCAATCTTCTTCGTTGATTTTTTTTAGTATTGTTTATTGCAAGCAGGTGTCACAAGAGTGTATCGTTATTCTTCACCATCTGTTTTCCGTTCAGTTTTAACTGTTCCGACATTTAACGGGTCAGATTTTTTTTAACGGATCCTGAAATTGAGGACCGAATTGACCATTTGACATACCCTCATATACACATTGTTAACATTTTCAACTCTGGTATATGAAACAAAATTTGTTTCTCAAGTGCTCGAGTGGATCAAAAGTCCTACGAGATTGTCACACTGTTATTTATTGATTTAAAAAAAAATTTTTTTTGTATAACATCATGCCTAAGGGGCTTGATTTTGATCATGGACTGTAAATTGCGAAATGTCCCAAGTTTTGGTTAACCCATACTCTATACAGAAAGACCATTCATTATGTAAATAACCTTTACTAATGCTGCAGGTCATGGTTTTAATTAAAATAATAAGTTAACAGGAGGTTAATACTTAACTATGATGATGATTAATGCCTGTTCATGCAGTACATGCTTCACAGGCTGTGTATAGGCTATGATTAGTGCATGTATTCATTTATTATTATTATATGTATTAATACATGCTTATTTATGGACCTAATAATAAAGTGTTTCCGGCGATTGTACTGTTTGGGGCTCTGGTTTAAGTTGCCCAATATCATCTACAGGAAGTGTAACGGTTCAGAGAAAAGGTCATGGAGAAGTCATGAACTTGAACAAAATGTGTAATGTGTGTAATTCCAATGAAAAAACAAAACAATACAAACCCATGTGTTTTTCTTGTATAGTGTGCGGTGTAGTGGGTCAACCACACAGTTTAGCAAAATGTCTCGTGTGTAACAATCTCTTATTTTATTTTTAGTAACGAAACACTCTGTCCAGACTTCGCCGGGTGTGCACAATGGACGACACACGCAATTCGACTGGCTGTTTAACCCAAGAGAGCCGTACTACGACGACAAAGCTATACTATGTATACCAGTAATTCCGTTTTTTTTTTTTGCTATTTGCACAAGTAGAATGATTAAAAGTAGGTTTACAGAATGTCTGTCTTTGCGTTATCTCTGTGATTTGTCTTCATTTTCTTTCAAATATGTCCGGACTCGTCACAAATTTACGCTTTAGGAAAATCCCTCCGTTCGAGTGAGTGTGTGAGAAAAACCAAAATGCCATCGCTGTTGCGCGTCTGTGTGCGTGTAAGTGCGAGTGTGATATACGATGTGTTTTTGTGTGTGATAGAAGGGGATATTATTTGGGGAAGCGATGCGTGATTGCACATTTCGGATAGAGTTTACGCACTTTCTAAAATCTGTCTGTGTGTGTGTGTGTGTGTGTGTGTGTGTGTGTGAGAGAGAGAGAGAGAGAACAAAAGATTAGCACGTAGAAAAGGTGTATATGGAAGAGATGGTCACTCTATGTTCATGCGTCGTTTAAGTGTCTTATGAGTCTGAAACTAGCATTAAACACATTCCTAACCTGTGGAACGATATTTCAGTTTTCTTTGTTATTGCAGCTAAAAGGATCGGTGCTATGACATTAGAGTAGAAGCCAGCGACATCAAAGTCTGTCTCTAGTCGCTTATGTGGGGGGTTTTTTGTTTTTATTCAATGTATGACCTAAATATTTCATTTAATGTTGATTGTGTGGACTGTATCTATTATCCTGAGTAGTTCAATAAAACGTAGCCCGGTGTCAGTGTGCTACTGTAAATGCTTGTAAAACTGTCAATATTCCACCGTTCATCCGGTCCCAACAGCAGTTCAGTTCACACGCACAGGGCGTGCGACTTGAACACTAACGCGCAAAGCTTGTTTTATTCCGATCGCTTCAAATGCATCCGTTCTGTACTCATTCGATGGATATATCCGCGTGTGATATTTGTGCGTAAAGCTTGCATGAAAAGCCTCGACGACCAGGCCGTGTCCGTCGATCATTTCGCAACTCCGAGGGCGGTTTTACATTCCAGCGCTCACGTCTCATGCCGAGATTACGCCATCGATTCAGCAGACATGTCATCAGAAGGACTTCGTTTGGACAAAAAAAACAACAAACCTTGAAAAAGGATGAGGAAGTACGGATTTCTAAGCAAGGGAGTCAACTTTTCAGCACAAATCAACATACTTCAGGCTCAGGTGAAGAGACTGGTCCAATGACTTATCGCCATATTTACTTTCGAACCCTGACCATACACGCCATACAGACATTTCGACGTGCACTTTTGCCTTTCTGACAGAAACTGGTGCGCAGGTTACAATTTCAGAGGGACTCTGTGTGGTGTACATAACAGCACGTGGAAAATGTACGAACACTTTGTTGTGTTTTAGTTTGTAACGCTCGGAAAACCCGGAAAAGCCTCAAGCAATAGCACCGTGTCACACTAAGGGCAGAACACAGAACGCTGTCCGTTAGACTTCTGGAGTCAGACAGCTGTACAAGTCATCACCTGGACACGGCACTCTTCCTGCCTTCACCAGAGCTCTGACTGGTTCACTCAGACTTACTCACCATCACCCCCTGCTGGACAATACATCCTTTGGGCAACTGTTCGAAACTTTTTAGTATCGATATTTATTCATTTTCTTACCAAACCATTGATTTTACTGGAGTTTGAATACAGCAGTTTAAGAACGTGCTGAGGGTAGATCCTTCAGGTCACTGTGTAAAACCTCGAAACATTAAAAAAAAAAAAATAAAAATTAAGAGAGAGAGAGAGAGAGAGAGAGAGAGAGAATTTTTTTCTTTTCTGAAATAAAAGCAATGTGATAAAATATTACTATTTGTGTGACTAGTGTAGCTGTGGACAATTCTTTTCTCGTTCTTCTGACCTATTTATTTTGTAAACAACAAAAAGCAAATAAGACAGAATTAAACCTCAGATGTTGTCGTGGTGTATCGCTGTAAATGATGCATCCAAGACTGTTCCGTGGAGTCAGTGCTCTCTTTTGTTTGGTGGTGCTTGAGACTTTTTTTAATTTTTTTTGGAGAATTTTTTTTTTTTTTTTAAATAAATAGACTATTGTTCGATTTAAATGAAATATAAAGAAATGTGGGACTCATTTTTTAAATGTCTGATTTAGAAATGACGTTGTATAGTACACATTTAATGTCCCTGTATACTCCAATAAAATTCTGTGCAAGTTTTATTTGGCTTTTTTTTTTTGTTTTGTTTTTTTTGTTTTTACTTGCTGGATTTAGACGTTGATTACAAATAAACTTTTAAGCTTTTTTGGACAGAAATAACAAAGACACTACAGTCCTCTCTAAAACTATTGGAACAGCGAGGCCAATTCATTTGTTTTTTTTGGTTTTTTTTTGCTGTAGACTGAGGACGTTTGGGTTTGAGATGAACCGTTGAATATGAGTTTAGAAGTTCAGCTTTGATTCCCTGGTATTTATATGTTAGAGGTGTTAAGTGCCGTAGAACACATCACATTGTGTATCGGACCACCCAATTTGTAGGTGAGCAAAAATATTGGAACATGTGACTGACCGGTGTTTCTTGTTACCCGGGTGTGTCCTGTTAGACTGATTGTTTAAACAGTAAATAGCTCTGAACATCTACTCTTGGTATTAGCCTTCGGTTTCACCTGTGAAGACTGCATTTGTTGTTAAAAAGGATACGCCAACACGACGATCAGAGAGCTGTCTATGGGAGAAAAACAAGCCATTTTGAAACTGAGAAAAAAGAGAAAATTGCACAAACATCGGGCATAGCCGATACAACGATCTGGAATGTCCTGAAAAAACTGGTGTACTGAAGTCTACAGAAACATGCTGTCTGCCAACACAACAGAGGACTTCATCAGGGGGGAAGTGGAAGGTTTTAGACCGGACAAGTCAATCACCAGACTTTTAACCCAATTGAGCAGTAGTTCACCTCCTGAAGTGGAGACTGAAGAGAGAAACCACCTGAAACAAAAAAACAACCGAAAGAAGCTGCCGTCTAGATGCAAATACCAGGAAATGAAATCTGAACTCCGACACGCTCGTCTCATCTCCATTTTTTTTTTTTATTCTCGAACCTAAATGTCTTTGGTGTACCGCACCGACAAAAAAATTAGTCTGCCTTGCCGTTCCAATAGTTTCGGAGGGGACTGTATGCAAATGTTTAAGCCACAAGAGCGCACATCTGGAATTTTACTACTGAGAGAAAAGATTCTGTAATAACGAACATGTCAAATTAAGCAGTTTCATTCTCACATGCGAATACTATCGAGTTCTCTAATTACCACAAAGTGTAGATGCGCTAATCGCACTCTTCAGTAAGTTCAGGAAAACATGACTGCGTTGTATTGAACACCTATTTTAATGCAGATTAATGCTCGCACAGACTACACAACATTCACTATTCGATCATTTCTGATTGGAGCTCGTGCTGAATCTGTACCATGTTTGCCTACAAAAACAAAACATCATGCTCTACACCAGGAATGTCCGATCTTATCCGGAAAGGGCCGGTGACTTATCACAGGAAGTGATGATACCGTCTGATGTTTCCAGTTCCAAAGGGATTCGGTAGATTTAAACCCCGTACTTTCAGCAGTTCACACCTCTGCACCTACACATGCCACTATGAGGCCCGATCCCTTTGGCTTTCATTTCCATTGGACATGACCCAATATAGAATACAGAGAAGAGCTGAGACGTTAAACACATGCAGTCAGCCATTACCCACCTGCAGAATAAGACAACGGACTTTGCTCTTTAGTGACACTATCAGAGTGCAAGATAAAACCCTCCTGAGACACTGACCTTCTACCAGAAGCTGTCTTATATAACACTTACGTCGTCCATTTATACACAGGCCGTATGAACGGGCAGCTGACCCGAGTACTCTGTGAGCGTCGGCCGGATTCGAACCAGCTACGGTCGAGTGGTAAAATATAAAGCCGCAAGAGCGCGGTGACCTTTGAGCGCGTTCGAAAGAGGTGTACAATGTGTGTTTCCTGCATGGAGGACACTGTGTGATATCTTACTCGCTGTTCAAGCAGTCTCATTCTCAATTTTGCAGTGAAAAAGATTGTCTAAAGTAACAGCTATTTATTGGTTCAGTTCTTTCTTATTTTTATTATTTCATTTAATACGCGATACGTAAAAAAAAAAAAAAAAAAAAGTCTCCTGGTGGGGGTTGTAGCGGCAGTAGGCTGAGAAGGCCAGTTCAGACGTCTCTGTCCCGGGTCACAGTTTCCAGCTCCTCCTGGGGGACTCCCAGATGTTCCCAGGCCAACTGTGAGATAGAATCTCTCGACCAGGTCCTGGGTCTGGACCAGGGTATCTGTCTACTGGGACGTGCCTGATATCTCTCTAGCAGGATCCTACCAGGGGGAGTCTTTGTAAGTTGTCCTAACTGGCTCCTCTCATTTGGAGCAGTGGCTCTACGCTGAGGTAGCTTACAGATGTTTTGTTTGCTGCCCTGTTTTTTTTCTGTATGATCTTATGAAGGCTTAAGCAATTTTAGAAGGTTATGAAACACAGAATGAAGAATGATCTTCACTTAAGAACACTGAGTAAAAAAGCAGGAAGAACCGGAGAAGTGGGTAGTGTTAATGCCTCACAGGCTCAGGGTCCTGGGTTATCATTGCTTCCGCCGTCGAGTGGAGGAGAATTAATATTCTGTCCGAGAAACTCATCATCACAACATCTCAAGAAAGAGTGATTGAACGTTTGCAGGATTTATATGGAATTATCATTAAAACCAGAAGATGAACTGATTAGATTTTGGAATTGATCCAAACAGCTGCCAAGGGCACAACAAGGTCAAATGTCTGAAATAGTTTTTCTTCGAGAACTTCCTTCCTGTTCGTCATACAAAGATGCGACTTACACGTTCATGGTCAGGACCCATTTTCATCGCTGTCTTAAGATTTTTGCCATCGATCCATGCTGCAGTGTGTATGTGTATCCGTCCGAGATCCTCGGAGGATTGATGTGACATTACCACTCTAACCAGCAGATGAATAGACTCGATTCGATATTGGAACTGATCCAGACGGGGTCAAGGTCACAGCAAGGTCAAATGTCTGTCTCTTCAATAGCTTCCCTCCACATTTGAAGTATACTTTAAGGGTCGTTCTGGCATACAGATTAGTCCCAAGAAGGTCTAGACTTGTCGGTGGAGGAGGCATCCACACAAAAATCTGGACCATGTGTCATTTCCAGGTCACGTCTCTACAGGTCATGAAAATACAACCGAAGTACTTCAAAACGGACCAATTCCATGAGGAAACGTACGGAAAAATGCTTTTTATTATTATTATTTATTTTTAAACAAACAAACAAAAAATGTTTATAAAAGTATAAATGCTATATATATATATATCATGTAAGACTATTTAAAAATGCACGAAGAATGCTGGCCATGGAGTGTTTTTGTTTAAAAAAAACAAAAAACAAAAAGTAATACAAATGCACATTAACCTGCTGCACTGATTTTCATTAATGAAGACTTTAAGAGGAAACAAATAAATACAAATATGTTCTCGCTTTGAGGAAAATAATAATAATAATAATAATAATAATCATAATAATAATAATAATATTGCATTGTATGTAACATCAATAAAAGTGAGTGTGATGGAGTCCAAGTTCACATCAAACAGATCCGAGCAGCAGGTTCCATGAGGACAACGTGGACAACTCCACAGGTCACTAGCACGTGCTACAGGCTGAACAGTCTGCACTGGCTGAGTTGAAGAACGCTTGATCAATGAGTGTACTGGTCTTTGTGATTGCTTCTCAAACCGTCTCTGTATCCACTCCTCACATGTCCACATGGTTCAGCAGACTGGAACAAGTGGGCAAGTAGACATGCTGAACACGATCGATCTCCGAACGGCACACTGGACAGCACTGAGGGGAGACAATAATCATCAATGTTATTAACACCACGCTGAAAAAGCAAAAAGTGCACTCTATGGGCAAAGAAAACGTGAAGGTCAAGTGTCCGCAAACTTTTGGCCGGGCACTGCGTTTTAAATGAACGTTGTTTTGCCCCCCTTAATGGAAGGGTAGTTTAAAATCCGCGCTATCGATTGATCGTCGAAAACGTGAAGGCTCAGTACCTTCAGAATGCTTGAAATAACCTGGATTTCTCCTGACGAGTTTTCAACCTTGACCCTGTACAGTAGATTAAATAAGCCGAGGGTCACGCGGAGGTTGTTAACCTTCAGTCACTAATAATCTGTGCCTCTGTACAGAAAATCCTTCACATCCAGAGCATGGAAAAGGTAACCAGCGGTTAAGCAAACCTTATAATATGTGTGTGTGTGTGTGTGTGTGTGAGTGTGCGTGTGCGTGTGTACTCAGTAGATAATTCACTGCTCACTGGATGCCGGCGAGTTCTATGTGACACTGAGAATCTATTGACTTTACTGACTGATAAAAGTTGCAGGATTGTTGCAGCACTTAAAACCACGACATCCAGGTTAATATGTAGAACACGTGTACTAGTTTTATGTGACGTCGTACTGAAAAGACAGACTTCCATCATTCACTCGTCCGTCTTCAGTAGCCGCGTTATTCTCGTCCTGGGCGAGAGACTGGGCGTGAGGCAGGAATACACCCTGAATGGGATGCCAGTCCATCGCAGTGCACCATGCGCACACTTCATCACACACTCATTCGAACCTGGGGTAATACAGCATAGCTCAGTGGTTCACAAAGTGGGGGACCACCAGGGGGCGCCCGGGGGGCCTCAACAATTTGGTGTGTCCATCCCTCCCTTTCTCTTTCTTACTCTCAGACAACCACACACACACACACACACACACACACACACACAATCAATTCCTAATATAATGTAAGATGTAATTATTAATAAAAAAAAAAGGGGGATATATTCAGAAGTCTGTATTTTTAATGTGTTTTAAAGACATCTTGCAAAATGGGGGGCCTCGGTCAAATGTTAATGCCATTTAGGGGGGCCTTGCCCTGGAAAAGTTTGTGAACCCCTAGCATAGCTAATCTACCTTACTAGTGTGCTTTGGGAGGTGAGAGCTGCCACGTGATCGGTCGCTTAGACAACTGCATGAACGGGCACGTGTACAGGCGTTCCTAATAAAGTGGATAGGAAACGGAAAGAAACGGTACGGTGATCTTTGTGAAGCTGTGCATCACCTTCTTCGAGTTAGTATTCGGGGAAGCATTCGTTTGGCCATCAGAACGGTTACGTAAACAAACGATAAAAACACAGCTATCTAGCCCGCTTCCCTTCCAAGAAAAGTTGTGATTTGATCAAAGTTCAGAACGTAGCGAGAGACCGTTCATGCGCACCGCGTCCTAGAAGGGCTCTGGATTAGATGCAGGACACTGACAGGTTTGGTTCACCTGAAGCTGGGCAGCGCAGAGTTTACAGCAGACCATGTGCCCACAAGGACAGAAGGTTGTACTGATCTCCCGGTCACAGCACAGCGCACAAGTCAGCGCCTCGTGTAGTCCCTGGAGCTTGTCCCGTAGCACACACGTCTCCCTGCAGCCCTCACAAGAGCCGTCCTCTTCCTCTGCAGACATCCGCCTCGCTGCAGAAAGACCGGAGGACTTGAACAGGGTGCGTCGAGCTCGGTCATACGCCTCCCTGGACGTGCGCTGGACATCGAAGATATACTTCTTTCCCACGTCGACACTTTCAGTGAGGAAGAGGGAGGCCAGGTGTGCCTTAAAATCACGACTGTACTGCATCATCACGGTGCTGGTCACTGTGTCGCACCTGAAGAGTCAAATAAAAGACCACAGCATGTTATTGACACATGTGGAGAGACATGTTCTAGCACGAACATTTCACTGCTATAGACATCACAAAGCAGTGTGATATATGGATACAAGAGCTTTCCAGAACAGCTAGGAGTGTTCGGGCTTCATTTTTTTTTTTTTTTTTTTTTTACGACGTTACACCGTCAAAACAATATAGCAACAGAACTATCAATCAAATACCATCCATCCATCCATCCATCCATCTTCAACTCCTTTTCAGGGTCGTGGGGAACCTGGAGCCTATCCCAGGGAGCATGGGGCACGAGGAGGGGTTACACCCTGGACAGGGTACCAGTCCATCACAGTGCACAATCACATACACACTCACACACATACACTACGGACATTTCATACACTACGGACATTTTAGGGCGTCAAATAAATTTTTTAAAATAAAAATAAAATCAAAAAAATCAATAAAAAGGCTTAAGCAGCTATTGTGAAAAGCTATAGAATAATTCACATTATAATCTGGTACAACGTCCATTTCTCTGCATGGGATTGATATTTTAGTATTACGATACTTTCGATTTAGAAGGGGGGCACAGAAAACGTTCATCTGAGCGAAGGATGAGAAAAGAAAAGCCTTGTCACCTGTAGAAGGCGTGGATCTCAGTAACGGCCCGGTAAAGTCCACTAGCAGCATTAGTGCTGATCAATTTAAACAGGAGTATAATGTTTTCTCCACTGTCCTTGGTAATGGTCACGTACACATGTTTCCCAGACTGTGTGGCCATCTGAATGGCTGGATAGATCAATCTGCAAGGAATTAAAAGCCAGACGCACATTAGATGGTAGATCTCGAGAATCCCCCTGCTGATCTGTTTCTCTCCAGCTTTACCTGTGAACAGGTGAAAAATCCTGTTTGCAGATCAACAGCCCCTCGGGTCCAACCCCAATGCCCACTTTATGCCCCTCAGCATCCAGTGCCCAGTGCCACTCCACGCCATAGTTCTCCAGAGAGGACACTAACTGCAGGGCTTGGTACTCTGCTGAAGCCTGATTCCTGCCACGGAGCTCTGTGTGCCTTGCAATGATGCTGCCAAAGCAGAACGTTATATTACAATACACACAGCAACAGCACAACTACTTACCCTGAACACGTCTGAGCTCTAGCAAAAAAAATAATAAAAAACTGACTGTGAAATGTATATTTATCTGTATATTTCTCAGGTTTTGTGTGTTATCTGTGGCCGACGTTTGATTTCGACAGACGAGAATACGGTTTTTGACTGAAAGATTCGAGTTTGACGTGGAAGCTTGAGGTCCGTGCAAACTGGTGTGTAGTTAAAAAGTGCTAAGTTTATAGTTCTAAGAAAATGGTGACGCTGTAGTACCGGTATACGGTACAGTCTCGAAGACGTGGAGTGCAATAGTGCCTCTAGTGGTGGTTTTTTTTTTACATTTCTAACTGAACAAAAGTAATGCTCGATCTTCCACATTGCGAGAGTGTACACAGTAAGGAACGGTGTGGTTCGTTCGACCCGAGCTTTACCTGTTCATGGTGCTTGGGTCTGATTCCTGTCCGCAGATCTGCGTATAGAAATACTTGGCTGTGTTCTGATTGTAATCGCCGAATTCCGCCTGGGACAAAAGGGCACAAAGTTCTACCACCTGCTCCGAGTCCAAGCTCAGGCTTCCTCGCACGAGGTCCTCCTTCACATGCATCAGGAACAAATGCCTTCATGGAAATAGTATATTATGAAATTAGAATTAAACAACAGGCTATCAAAATTTCGAATGGTTACAAACACGCCACGAGTTATTTGAATCAGGTGGATGAAATGATGATAGAAGGTTTAAGGTGGATGAAATGATGATAGAAGGTGTAAGATGGATGAAATGATGATAGAAGGTGTAAGATGGATGAAATGATGATAGAAGGTGTAAGATGGATGAAATGATGATAGAAGGTGTAAGATGGATGAAACGATGATAGAAGGTGTAAGATGGATGAAATGATGATAGAAGGTGTAAGATGGATGAAACGATGATAGAAGGTGTAAGATGGATGAAATGATGATAGAAGGTGTAAGATGGATGAAACGATGATAGAAGGTGTAAGATGGATGAAACGATGATAGAAGGTGTAAGATGGATGAAACGATGATAGAAGGTGTAAGATGGATGAAATGATGATAGAAGGTGTAAGGTGGATTAAATGATAGAAGGTGTAAGGTGGATGTCCAGTGGCAATCGATTCCATAAACGAGGGGCGGAGAAAAAGCTCCATCACCTTTAGTTTTTAACCGCGATCGAGGGACATACAGAAGATCTATCAGAAGATCTTAGAAATCTGCTAGATGATTGTGGAGTAAGAAGATTTTTGAGGTAAGAAGGAGCTAGATCATAAAGAGTTTGAAAACAAACGACAGAATCTTAAACTGAATCCTAAACTGGACCAGGAGCCAGTGGAGCGCTGCTAATATTGAGGTGACATGATCATATTTTCTTTGCCCTGGACAACAGCCTTGCAGCTGCATTCTGAACCATCTGGAGACGAGCAAGAGATGACTGAGGAAGACCCGAGTACAACGCATTACAATAATCTAAAAAGGATATGATAGAAGCACGAATAACCTTCTCCAAATCTCCGAAAGACAAAAATCTTTGAAGTTTCGAAATTGATCCATTATTGATAAAAACTATTCGTAACGACCGAATTTATTTCCTTGGGTAAGCATAATTCTGAGTCCAGGATGATACCGAGGTTCCTAACCTGGGAAGAAATTGAGGGGCAGTGATTAGGAGGCTCATTAATGAGACCATCTCTGGGGACCAAAAACAATGGTTTTTGTCTTCATTCATTTGGAGAAGGTTCTGGATTTTGCTGTAAGCGACGAGTACACAGTTAGAAAAGAAATATAACGTCGAGAATTATGTTAGAATACAGTGGACATGAAGACGATTTGAAAGCGGTCATCTAGTCTTGAGAAACTGCTAATAACGGTAACATTTAATCGATCAAATTCCGCACTACGTATATTTATCCGTTTATTACTGTCTGTTGCTCATCCTCTACAGTGAACTGTGCAATATTCCATTGATCATTTATCTGTATATATTCTTATTCTAATTCATCTGTACGTACACCGAGGTGTTCATAGTGCACATTATTATCATTTTTTTTACTACTATTTTTCTATGATATATATATTTTAGACATTTTTTCTATTCTATAGGAAAATAGGAATTTAATGCGTATTCTTATCTGTTATTTGTGTAATTGAGCTGCTGCAACGAGGGAATTTCCCCCGTGTGGCATCACAAAAATTTGATCTTAATAATAATTATATAATATATATATAAATAATTTTATCTCAATAATTCATTTTTCTGCGACAAATACTAAACATGAAGTCCGGGTCATAAACAAATCGGTAAGTGACGTAATTGCCGTGACATGATCGCACAACCGAACAAACGAATTCGCACTTGGTTCACATTTCCGAACCGAAACAGGAAGGACAATAGAAAAGTTTCACTTGCGGGGACTTTCGAGGTTACGTCGGGTCAGTGAGCGGGCCGGTCACCATGACACTGGCCATTCATACTGTAACTAAATCACCACGGTCTAGACACGGACACTGTACGTTAAAACCGCACCATGCCACCATGTATTCCTATTAAAGTCTACTTCGTCAGGGTAACTGATATGAATAAAAACCACCCGCCAACATTTTCACTCACCGTACCAAACCTCCCGTTGGTACAAATCTCACTGAGAGAGAGAGAGCGAGTGCACTTAGGTGTAAAGTTTCAGGTAAAGCACGTGTCGGAAAAATCGTGCGTCGGATTCACCTTGTTTGCTCTTGCAGGATGAGGTGTGGCTCTACAAAGAACTTCACACGCAGCCTCAGTCTGCACGGGGACACGCTGTCCACTTGCTGACAGATTCGGTTTCTTAGATTTAACCAAAGGCTCTCCCCTTTACTCCCAGTGAACTGCAGTCCGAAATAGTCCACCTCGATGATCCCCAGTCTCTCACACACCTGAAACATAACGTGAGGTTATATCATCGATATCATGATCCCAATAATATACCGGAAAATATCGCGATAGGGTTTTAAGTCTATATCGTCCATCCCTAGCTGCAGTCCTTATTGACGAAGAGTCGGCGGATTAACGCAAGACGGACGAAAGTCTGTAAACGTACGGTGAGGTGGATGTGAGTAATAAAAGTACCACACTACCAACCGCCATGCGACGACCCCCTGACTGGCTGAGAGAACAGTTAACGTCAACAGATTTGAAATACTATCGTATCTGTATGGAAAACGTGCGCACGCTGTATGTTTTTATAGGTATGTCTTTAGGCATTATGGGTATTCTGATGATTGAAGTCTACAGAGACATACTTACACATAACACTGAGTTCATTTTTTTTTAATGAAAACCTTTGGACGAATACATACTTTGTATGAATATATCAGTATTTGATAAGTAATAAGTAATGCACTCCCAGTATATTCACCTGAATGCTGAACATGCTCCTAATACTTCCTAAACTTCCTGAAGCTGCAGAATCAGGTGTATGTACAGGAATGTTTTACACCTGAGCAATGTTCTTAGGCCCTTACCTTATTGAGACAGTCCTCTCCATTTGCTTTGGGATCAACCTCCACCTCCATAACGACTGAATCAGGTCGAGTTACGTGACAATACATGTTGAGACTCCTCTACAATTCCCCTGCAGCAGCCTTCTGCACAGTCTGTCCCACTACTGAGTCTCAAACAGGGTGTCGCTATGACGCCACTTAAACCACGCCCCTTTCTCTACCGCGAGACCAATCACTGTTTGGCGTGAACACGGTACCCGGAAGTAGGTATATGATATAAACGACGTGTCTTCGCTGTACTTCCGCACCTACCCGTATTTAGACCCCGTCTGTGCTATCATTCGGTTAAACCTATCCCGCGTCATGAGCGCTGACTGAGTGATTTCCAATCAGAAGACTGAACCGTGGCGTTGCTGCACTGCTCGCCAATCAGAGCGCAGAATTCGGAGTCTGCCGGAATACGGGTTGGAGGACAGAAAACAGCGCTGTGATGGGTCAGAAGTGACAGTCGGGTGTGTATTGTTATGGTGTGGAGTAAGTTGAATGGTGCGGCACACCCGTTTTCAGTGGGTCAGGATGTTGGTCTTGTTCATATGAACTTGGAGTAGAAGCAGGAGACGGTAGCTATATTTAACACGATAAGAGGTGGGAAATGTTTGAGAATTTCAGGGAGAGACTGCAGAGCGTGCAGCAGGACTTTACATCAGGGTATGTACACACACGCACACACACACACACACTGTAACACCTTCCTTCTAAACACGGTGGCGTTATAAGTCGTTTCTCTGAGTTCGGGGGTTGCGTCCACAACCGCACTTCCCCAGTGTTCGGGGTTTAGTGTGCTAGTGCGCGGTTTGGGACGCGGCCTCAGAGCTTGCTAGGTGATATAAGTAGTTCCTCAGTACACACTGGTTAGTTAAAGTGTTGTTGCGTTGTTTAGTGAGTAAAGGTGCACATATTCTCAGCTGAGGATAAATGGACTCGTTAATGCAGGGGCATTTCTCAGTGTGCGCGCGCTGGCTCAACGCTAACTGCATTCCACAGCATTACTCAAAAGCCTACCACCAGGTTCAGATGACGGTCATGTGACCAACTGCAGCAAGGTCACGTGTTTGTGTTCGTCACAGCTTGCTAGGAACTACGGAAGCCCTAAGCGGCCACGCGTTGTTTTCTTTCTTTCTTGTTATCTCGTGATCTCGACTTGATTGTCTCGTGATTTTGACATTAAAAAGTTATCTCGCGAGAACTCAACACTGCTGTGGTATAAAATGATATCAGAATAAGTTATGTTCAGATTATAATTCTGACATTTCTTAATAGTAAGTGTACAAAGAAAAAAAAAAGTTATCTCGTGATTTCGACATAAAAAGCTGTTTTCTCGTGATCTCGACTTAATTGTCTCGTGATCTTCACCTAACCAAAAGCTATGGAAGCCCTAAGCGGCCATGCATTATACATCCCCTTGACTGTCTAAAGCCAGTTTTACACTGTATGATTACAGCAGTCTTTTAAGATCATATATTCGTCTATGATGTAGCAGCGCTCACATTCTGACCTTTTAATCCAAAACTTCTGACACTGGTCAGAAGTGCTGCTAAATCGGCCAGTAATGAACGTCACGTCGTGCGTGCACTGTAAGACCACAAATCTCAACTCATGACCGAACGATTCCTTTACAATGTGCGCTGTTTGTTCACAACATCAAACCCTGGCCAAAAAGTCATCCAGTGTAAAGTTGGCTTTAAAAGCCGCTCGAGTGACGTTTGTTACGTGACTTACTGGAAGGCTGAGGGGTCAGACAACACCTACGATCCAACCCGTTACAGGTCGACCGATACCGAAGTGCAGCGGAACCTACCTTCTGATATGAATCAAAAACCGATACTGATACTCAACGGAAAATATTGCTGAGCTTTATTACAGAAATGAACGGTACCGACTGTACGATGAAAATGTACTGGGCTTTTTTTTTTCTTTTTTCTTATTTTTTTGGAAGAATTAAATATTCAAATATGAATTATTAATAAATATTAAAGTTAATAAGATCCATCATGACTTATCTCGCTACGTAGGTTACAAGGGTAATGATTTAGCACACAGTCGAGCTGGATGGGTGCCTATCTTACCGCTATTTAAACAGTGTATGGAAGCAGATTGCTAAGGAAAAGTGAACTATCCCAAAGAGTGTTTCAGCGTGGACCCTGACAGTACCACATCACTCCTACTTGATTATGAGTCAGCAGGAGTGTGTTAAGAACAAGCGTAAAATACAAGGCTGGTCTATGTCTGTTGTTTTTTTGTTTTTTTTAGTATTTTTAATTTTTTTTTAAATTATTATTAATATTATTTTTAAATCACGCACATGAACTGCAACGTCAAGTGACCGTTTTTATATACGTGCTTTCAAACCTTTTCAGAATTAAGACCTTGAGTGACAAGTCCAAGGAGTCCAAAGTGAAGAAGAAACAGAAGTAAGTACACGCTAATACAATGTTGGGAATCAAAGGGCTTTTTAAATTTTTTATTTTTTTAATTTTAATAGATGATTTATTTTTGTTGAGTTTTTCCAGTATGTTGTTGGATGAATTTTGGTCGGATTTTGGTGCTGTCTGTCTTTTAGAAGAGAAGAATATCTCCCTCAGTACTCCGCTGGACTGGAGTTGTTGAACCGGTATGTGTTTTCTAACGAATTCGCTCACATTCATGAACCGTCAAGTGTCTCATCGTCATCTTATAAAAGCAGTACACGATTCCAAATTGTTCGGTTTTTTTTTCCCTTCAAGATATGAGGAAACCTGGGTGACGCTGCACAAGCGGACCAAAGAATGTGCCAAAAGTGCAGAGGTGAGTAGCTAGATGATGGAACCTTTTTTTAATGAAGAACACTGACCTCTATCACGCATGGTTTACAGCGGCTCATTTATCCAAACCGACTCAAAAACGAGTTTGATGAAATGGTGACGTAATCATATTTCGGTTTCTTCTCGGAACTGAAAAGCTGAGATTTTGCCCAAGCCAAAGGTCTATATGGAAGATGATCAAACAGGATGAAGCATGCTGTTCCAGGAAGATAAGCATTGAAGAGTCATTGAAGAATGACCTTCAATGACTAACGCACCAATGCGTTGATGTCAGTGAGTCGATGCAGTTATTGCATGCAAGAGATGTGCAACTAAATATTTGTTTAATTTATTTCAAGACCGTTCCTATACTCTTTCTCACCTAAAATTGGGTGGTCTGCCATCGAAGGTGCCATGTTCTAAGTTGTTTAACACCTCTAGATGTAAAGATCAGGAAACGAAAGCTGAAATTCTGATCTATCGTCTCATGTTCATCTTTTGAGCTCAAACCCAAATGTGTTCAATGTATAGCAAAAAAAAAATTAGAACTAGTCTAGGAACTGTATACAAGTCCATATGGCCATCCATAAACCTCTATATAGACCTTCTCCCTATTCAGAATAAACATTTAACTGCACTGTGTTGTACAGTACGTCGTCTCGAGGAGTTCATGTCGTCTCGGGGAGTTTTCCCTTGCCGTCGTCGCCTCTGGCATGCTTGTTAGTGTTCAGTGGTTCCACCACCACGCTTGACCGTAGGCATGATGTTCTTTTTGTGGAATTCTGTGTTTGGTTTACGCCAGATATAACGGGACACCTGTCTTCCAAACAGTTCCACTTTCTACTCATCAGTCCACAGAACCTTCTCCCAAAAGGTTTGAGGATCATCAGGGTGTGTTTTGGGTAAATTCAGACAAGCCTTAATGTTGTTCTGGGTTAGCGGTGGTTTTCACCTCACCACTTGTCCATGGAGGCCATTTTTGCCCAGTGTCTTTCTCATAGTGGAGTCATGAACACTGACCTTTATTGATACAAGAGAGGCCTGTAGGTCCTTTGATGTTGTCCTTGACTCTTTTTTGACTTCCTGGATGAGTCGTTACTGTTCTCTTTGAGCGGCTACTTCTGGGACTGTGTTCACAACTGTGAGTTTTTCTATTTGGAGATAACGGTCCTCACTGTGGTTCTTTTGAGTCCCAGAGCCTTTAAAATAGCTTTATAGCCCTTCCCAGACTGATGTATTTCAATCACCATATTCCTCGTCATTTCTGGAAGGTCTTTCAACTTTGGCATAGTGTGTTACTGCGTAAAACCTTTTTAAAAAAGTTCTACTTAAGTGATTGAACAGGGTTTGCAGTAATCAGGCCTGGTTGTGTCTAGTCCAGCTGAACCCCATTATGAATGCAGTTTCATACATTTGGGGAATTAGTAACTATGGGGGCAAATACATTTTCACACAGGCCCAGTTGGTATTGAATAATGGTTTTTGCTTCAATAAGTAACATCATTTATTTAAAAACTGTACTTTATGTTTATGTGATGACGTTATGATGAATTCATATGGAAATACCAAGCACAGAAGTTCGATACCGGTTACCGTATCCACCACTACACTCTGTATGATCCTACGTTGTCCTCAGGTGGTGGACGGAGAGGTGGTGATGCTCTCGGCTCACTGGGAGAGGAGGAGAGGAGCCCTGCGCGAGCTGCAGGAACAGTTACAGCAGATCCCAACCTTCCTCACAGACCTGGAGTCCATCACCGCTCGAGTCGGTGAGACACGCACCAAAACCTCACACTCCTGAACTTGTTTCAAGATATTAGTTCTGCCAGCTTCATCTATTGTTCCTGCGCTTCTCTGAGCGGTCACTATTACAGTTGGTAGTATTACTGGTGTCATGTCACGTTTGCTGTAAGTGTTTTTTTAGGCACATAATATTAGGTGTGCCACAAGTATCGGCACCGCTACAAATGCGTATGAGGAAAAATATATGTGAAGTATATTCCCATTGATATTTTCACAGGGGTATAAATATGAGGTAACAAATAGGCCAGATTCCTTTAGTCATTCACAACAATGGGTAAGACCGAGGAATGTAGCTGTGATGTGCGGCAAAAGGTCGTTGAGCTTCACAAAGTGGGAAGTGTCTATAAGAAACAATTTCCATTTCCACCACCAGGGCAATGATTAAGAAGTTATATAAGTAGATACTGTTTAATTAAAAACTTCCATTTACAGCCACCTGACTGAGAAGATAATACGGGGTAGAAGACCAAAAAAAAAAAATAGTATGGATGTGCAAATGAACCATTTAAAGACAGAACAGGAACGTTCTGGCAGTGACATTGAAGAGAGGGGGGGGAGGACTACCTGATTTAAAAAAAAAAAAATACAGTGGGGAGAAAAAAATTGTAGAGTGTACGATACCAAGTAGCAAAAATGACAAAGGAGACCTGAGTGGTGTGAACGTTTATACAGACTAATACATACTGACGCTTTGTGTATGTAGGTGTGATAGCATGTTTATATAGCTTCAGACCTCAACAGTAAAGAAATAAACCACAAATCATTAGTAAATGTACGTCTTGGTCAGAAAGCGGTTGTGTTTGGAAGGCCTCCAGAGAGCCGGATTGGAGTGTTTTTGATAAGAAGGAAACCTGCTGCTTCAAACCACACGTTCTCCCTCAGACGTTTGGCATACGAGTGACACGGTTGTTATACTGATGAAAGTACTGCCTAAATTGGAGACTTCCTCCTGAACAGAATGAGTGGGGGACCGGAGTGAGCCTAATCACTGTTTAAATCTCGACGCTAAGACTGCGTTCAATCCGCGACGTTGTTGTGTTGTAGCAGCGGGTTGGAGATGTGTCGCGGGTCTGCGTAACGCTGACACCGGAGGAATCGTGCTTTGGTGGAACAGCGTGATCACCTTGAGTAACCTTGCGGAACAGCTGCTCAGTAATATATGAAGCACTAAAGTGGGAACTCCTGCAGAGTGCCATCTGCTACAGCTGAAGGAGGTTCACATCTACGCCCTCGAGCTCGTTCTGTCAGGTTCTCACGCTCGTTTCCAGTAGAATATGTTGCAGGCAACGGACCATGATGTTGTTCGTGCTGTAGGTTCAGAGCCTGCTTGATGTGGGAGATAAACTGAATACTGAAGCACAGCATATTCACAACGTTTACATGGACGGTAATCATCAAATCATTGACTTTATTCTGAATAAGACAATATTCTGATTAAGGTGTTTACATGAGTCGCTTTTAGAATACTTCTTTCATGATCAGGTTTTACATGTTATAAACATAGATCGATTAACGGCACACGTCATTACATCCCCACGCCACGCCGTCCGACGTTCCCTCCAGAATTTCACGTGTTAACGTGCAGTTGGTCTTTGTTTATGGGGCCGTATACAGTTTTGGCTGTTTCATTTTTAATTGTTACGAACGCTTCAAGTGCAGGGAATTATTTGTCCTGCTGTACATGCTAATATACGACTGCTTGAAGCCGCGGGCTGCGTCCCAATCCGCGTACTTACCGTCTATATAGTAGCCGAGATACATGTATCTCGCTTACTACAGGCCTACAGTAGGTAAGTACGCGGTTTGGGACGCAGCCGCGCTCTCTCGCTTGCCGTAAAACCGTTGAGAACTGCCGTGTGTGATCGTGACCTTTCGCAAAATGCGCTGAAAACCCCCCACACGATGTTAATATTGTGATTAAAGGTGTGTACATGTCTGTGACGCACGTCGATAATGCGACTAAAACAGGAATACTCCGCGCGTCTTAATTCGATCGGTGTTTTCTTCGAGTATGACTGTAATCGGATTTAGTCGTCAATAATCGCTGTTTTACATGCCGGTTTCTTAATTGGAGTCTCGTCGTAATATCGGATTATTGTTGTCCGTGTAAACGTGCTGACCGCTTTATTTCTCTCTTATCTTAAATTCAATAATCAAACGGGATGATGTAAGGGCATGCCAGGTCCAGTCCTGAGCTCGGGTTACTGTGTGTGTGGAGTTCCGTGGACTTCTCCCCGTGTCCCTGTGGGTTTCCTCTGGCGTTCTCAGGCTTCCTCCCACCTCCCAGAAACATGCCAGTAGGTAGATCGGTCATCGGTGTGGATGAGTGTGTGAGTACGTGTGTGAATGGTAGCCTGTGATGGCCTGGCGTCCTATCCAGAGTGTATTTCCTCCCAGGATAATATCTGGATCCACCCTGATTAGGATAAACGCACTTCTGGTAGAAGAACGTATGAATGAAGTAACACTGTAAATGAACACATATTAAGCATGGAAGGATGTTTATATTTACTGTGTGTGTGTGTGTGTTATATGGGTGTAGTTATACTCCTATTTTGCTGCATCATCCTCGGTATAAACAGTCTAGGGATCGAGACACAACATTGAAAAGGATTCTGCTTATTAGATTTGTGGCGGTTGGACTGGTGTCCAGAATCACAGCGTTAAATTCCAGTTTCAGATGTTTTCAAATCCAGGGTACAGAATGAAATCTCTCTCTCTCTCTCATTTGTGTAAAATTACCTTGCAAAAGCAGAAACGGATGGAAACTTGATTTTTATCATATTGCAAAGCACGTCTTCTCATCCCGATCAGCGCTGGCTGTAGAAGGCGTTTTAATTCATGACTTAAGCTGGTGTCTGACTGCAGATCTTCAGGCCACAGCACTGCAGAGTTTAGTGTTCTTCCATCTGGTCCAGCTTTTCAGCTCATTTATTTAGCTCTCGTTTAGTTTAAGTTTGTTATCGGGGTTTCCTGGAGCCAAAAAAAAAAAAAAACCCCAACAAAATATTTGGCTTGGCTTTGCTGATCAACTCCTAAATTACACACAAGCTAGTATTTATTTATTTTTTTTTTATTTATTCTCGAAGGTTATCAGTTGGCTTCCTTCCTTTTAAATTGAGAGGAATATAATCCCAAGTCTCAGTCTAATCATTTGACATGCAGACAGGGTTACTCGTTTCTGTTGTGTACATATTCTCTTTGAACTGCAACATACTTTCTCTCGATGCGCCACTTGGTGGCGCTGAATAGCTTCACAGATCTTTCCTGAAACCGACGAACTGAGCAGCTTTATAATTTTGCTTCCGGGGGTTTAACAGATGAAACCGATTTATAAGCACAGGAACACAACAGTGTACAATATACAGTCTGCGACTCATCTGTTCACTCAGACCCGTTATTCATTATCAGTTCACTCAAACCAGTAAAGACCGAAGCAGACTGTAACATCAGAAATAGCTTTTCCATTTAGATTTGTATTTTTTTTTTTGGTGTGTTAATATGAACTGGCTCCTAACTTTCAACGATCTGCATCACGTTTAGGGCGAAATAAACATATACATTTTGCCTCGGAGTGCACGTACATCATGCCGTATAGTGTATGTACAGCATATTACAATAAAAAAAACCCAGACAGGACACACTGACTGAATGGTCTGCATTTATATAACGCTTTTTTTAACCTTAGTGGTTCCAAAGCACTTTACACTAGTTCTCATTCTCTCTCTCTCTCTCACACACCCACACACACACACACACACACACACACACACACTCACATACCAATGGTAGCAGAATGGCCAGACAGTTTGGCTATACTGAATGCCCAAACTGAATGCTGGGTCTGACTCACCTCTTCCGTGATCATTAACTAACCCCTAAAAGGCCAACCCTACATTACCCTTTAAAATAAATAAATAACACTGGATCTTACACCTCTACTCTGGGCACTTTGCTTCAACTGGAACTCAATTAAAGATCTCGTACGGTAGCACTACTTGTATAATTCTCTGCTCGATATATCGCTTTGCTTGTATTTTTCTCATTTGTAAGTCGCTTCGGATAAACGCGTCTGCTAAGTGAATAAATGTAAATGCCCAGATTGAACACCCAGATTGAACACCCAGATTTACCAATTTATGGAAAATTGGTAAGGTGAAAGCTGTCGTGCAGCGCGGTACCGAACCCGAGACGACTTTGTTTGTAGGAGGTGGTCTGAGTTCGGTTGCACTCTGGAACAGTCGCACTCGGATTCGGGCCGCAGTAATCATGTCCAGTGTGAAAACCACTGGAGACTCGAACTGAACAGCCAAAGTAAAGGTTCATTTGAAAAGGAGGAGTAAATAAAAAATGGTTTTGGCTTGTTCTATAGTGATAATGTGAGCATTTAAGATCGTAAAAACTAGAGATGCACCGATACAAAATTTCTCGGCCGATACGATCACCGATTATTCGGAGCGATGTCAGTAGTTCTGCCTTTTATGCCTTCTTTTAAATGAATAATATTTAATTTCACAATTCTGAAGGAAATGCAAATAAAACTTTATTCTCTCCATTTCAACAAGTCGTTTCACAGTAACTGGTCTCATCAACAAACACATTACTGTAATTAACATGAACACATGAACTCCATTCTGAAGATTAATGTAAGATTATTAAATGTTCTTAATTCATATTAACGTTGACTGAATTCTATAAAACCCTCCTCTTAGTCTCACAGTCACTCTCCACAAACACCAGCGTTTCTACTTCATCACTGACTTCAAACTGCTAATATATAATATCAACTTCTTATATATTAACATTAACTGGATATGAAATATATTACTCTACAAATATATTTTTCTGTGCCATATATATATATAATATACTTTTTTGTCAATTCCTCTTCATTTAAATCGTTCAACCGTGTACTGGTGCTTTAATTCAGCTCCAGCAGCACAGCAAAAAATAAAATTTGACTCGACACCGAAACTCCCGCTTCACCGCTGCAGCGTCCGGTGTAAAATTATCATCAGTGCAGAGATTATTACAGATTACAGACTGAAGTTTTGTCGTCATTCCACACAAGAGACATCATCTTTACACACAGCACGAAATCCATGTGTTCTCCCGCCCTCTTTTGAGTGACAGGAAAATGACCTTTATTGGCCGATACATCAGTGCATCTCTAATAATAACCCCCCCCAAAAAAGGTTGGTTACAAGGAGGCAGAAAGCACTGACGTCTGAAAAACCATCTTGTCTTTGCTACAGCTCAGCTCGAGTCCAACTTTGAGGAGATGGAGAGTCATCTGATGTACTTGGAGAATCTGTGTGGTCAGTGTGAGCTGCAACGCATCAAACACTTCCAGATTCTACAGCTGGAGAACTACAAGAAGATGAAGAGGTGATTACAAGGGTTTTTTTTTTTTTTTTTTGATCATATCGTTTCATCTGGATATTCTGGACAGTTCATCATCTGATCCTCAGTTAGGTTTTCTATTTCTAAATCAGTGCATTTCCCTGAAGGGCCCCGAGTCATTCTTTCCTCTTCCCTCATTCTAATTCTTCCTTCTTCTCCCTATTGGCTGCTTCTTTTTTTAATTTAATTTTTATCAGCTCTTTTACAGATGGTAAAGTGGGTATAATGGAAGTGCAGTGAAGAGATGGTTAGGAAGGAAATGCTGCAGCTTCAAAAGCCCATCTCATGAAAAGCAGAACGCTCTTAAATGCTGTTGATTCGCAGATAAAGGCTCTCTCGTCACCCGCACTGTGCACTCTTTATTATTATTTTTATTTATTTTATTTTTTTCAATTGAAGATGTTTGGCTCTGAAGTTGTTTCTTTTTATACATGTATTATAACCTCCGTATTTGACAGTATCAGACTAACTGAAACCAAGTATACAGTGCAGTATACAGTGCCCTCCACTAATATTGGCACCCTACATAAATATGAGCAAAGATTGAAAGAAAAATTGTTTTTATTGTTCAACCTTTTGGTCTTATGTTAACATCAAACATTTACAAACACAACACAGTTCTATAAAAATGATCTTTGCTAAATATAGGTGTGCGACAATTATTGGCTATGAATTCATATGGGAAAAATATATTTGAAGTATATTCCCACTGATATTTTCCTTTTTTTTTTTTTTTTTTTTAGTGCACCTAGGTGACTAGGAACCGGAAATTGGTCGATCATGACTTCCTGTTTGACAGGGGTATAAATAAGAGGTAACACACAGGCCAAACTCCTTTAGTCATTCATAAGAATGGGTAAGAGCGAGGAATGTAGCTGTGATGTGCTGCAAAAGGTTGTTGAGCTTCACAAAGTGGGAAGTGTCTATAAGAAAACTGCACAAGCATTGAAGACGCCCATTTCCACCATCAGGGCAATAATGAAGACGTTCCAGTCAACTAGAAATGTTCTGAATCGACCTGGAATTGGACGCGTGTCTATATCGTCTCAACGCACTGAAGAGGACGGTTCGAGTGGATAAAACCTCTCCAAGGATCACAGCTGGAGAATTACAGAAGTTAGTCGTGTCTTGGGGTCAGAAAGTCTCCAAAACTACAATCTGAAGTCATCTACATCACCACAAGCTGTTTGGAAGGGTTTCTCTACTCTCCTCCAAAAACAAACTCGGGTGTCTTCAGTGTGTCAGACACGACTGGAACTTCACATGGGATCGGGTTCTATGGTCAGATGAAACCAAAATAGAGCTTTTTGGTAATAAACACCAGAGGTAGTTATGACACACACAGACAGGTAGCCGTGTGGAAAAGTCCCTCGTGTCTACGGTTAAATATGGAGGAGGATCTTTAATGTTTTGGGACTGTTTTTCTGCCAGAGGACCTGGACATTTTGTTAGGACACATGGCATCATGGACTTTATCAAATATCAACAGATATTAAATGAAAACCTGACTGTCTCTGTCAGAAAGCTTCAAATGGGCCGTGGTTGGATCTTCCAACAGAACAATGATCCAAAACGTACATCACCCAGAGAAAACCTGTGGGGTGGAACTGAAGAGGAGAGTCCACCAGCGTGGACCTCGAAATGTGAAGAATCTGGAGAGGTTCTGTATGGAGGAACGCTCTCGGATTCCTCGCCATGTATTCTCCAACCTCCTCAGGCATTACAGCAGAAGACTCCGAGCTGTTCTCTTGGTAAAGGGAGGTAGCACAAAGTATTGACTAAAAGGGTGCCAATAATTGTTGCACACACATTTAACAAAGATTTAATTTTTTTTTATAAACCTGGCTTGAGTTTGCAATTGCTTGATATCCATGAAAGCAGATGATTTATTTACAAAATATTTTGATCAAAAGGTCGAACAATAAAGACAATTTATCACCGCCGCCTTTGCTCATATTTACAGAGGGTGCCAATATTAGTGGAGCGCACTGTATGTTGTCTATTTACACCGAGACAGTCCGTTTTCATGGACTAAAATAAGCTTGTGTAAAATGTTTGAAATCTCTGAACGGTGTACGTGTGTAACGTGTATCTTCCGGCACGTTCGTACTCCGCCATGGCGTCTTTCATTTCTCTCGGGGTTTCTCGTGCAGCAGGACTGACCTGCTGCAGTATACTGACCACACAAGCCTACCACCGCTGCTCTCTTCTTCTTTTTTTTTTTTTTTTTATCAGCAGTGCAATTTAAAAACACTAAACAGTATTCGGTAAATCAGGTATCCTATAAGAGACTTGCTGCCACAGTGTAGCAGTCTCCGATAACCTCATCACAGTGTCCTGTATGTCCTCACAGCTTTCGTCTGGAATGTGCTTGGTGTATGAGCCATGTCGGCATTAACGTTCTTTTTATGATTTATTTTGTAGGAAGGAACTGGAATCTCTTAAAGGTAAGAAACTACTCTTAAGAACTTCTGTAGTGCTGTCGAATGTGTTTTAGTTTTATTTCCATCACGCTCAGTCCTCGGGGCCGTCCAGAGAGTCCACACTTTTGTTCGGGCCCTGTGTTGTGTGAGTTGCGATAGATTTTTATTTATTTATTTATTATTATTTTTTTAAACAGTTCTTCCGTACCGATCAATCCTCCGTTATCAATAAAACTGGCCGAGGTTTAGCTGCGAACACACTTGTGTTCGAGGCCTGTCTGCGGATTTTGTCATTTCTCACTCAGCTCCTGGATCTCATTTCCTGCTCCACAGTGAGGAGAGCTGTGTGGTAATTAGCTGCTAATTAACCTCGGTGAGCGAGAGATGTGCCAGGGATCGGGGGGTCCTCTCTCTCTCTCTCTCTCTCTCTCTCTCTCTCTCTCGCTCGTTTGCATTGCACGTCCGTGGGGTTGGGGGGTTCGATTCGTGTCTCCACCCTGCGTGTGCACGGAGTTTGCGTGTTCTCCTCTGTGTACTCCGGTTTCCTCCACCAGTCCGACGACATGCATCGATTGGCATCTCTAAATTGTCCGTAGCGTGTGAATGGGTGTGTGTGTGTGTGTGTGTGTGTGTGCAGTTGTGTTCTGCAATGCAACCCCAACCTTCTGCCCTGAGGCCCTTGGGATAGGTTCCAGGCTTCCCGATCACCCTGTGTAGGATAAGCGGTACAGGAAATGGATGGATGGAAAACATCTGGATTTTTTTGAGGATAAACGTGTAGTTGCGCCTGTACCTTAACCCACCTCCCCCCCCTTTAAAAATATATTTTGGGTGAGCAAATTATGAAATATAACTGGTTTAAAACCCATCTCTACAGTGTAAGGAAATCTAATGAGTGCAATAGTGGTTGTGATCGTACAGTCCGTGTAGTCGCGTGAGCTCGGTGCTTATTTTTGGTGAACGTTTATAGCAAAGCCGATCACGCGTCGATGAAACGCCAACGTTCTCTCCGACTGCTCGATCGTAATGTTCTCCAAATAGACTAGGCTAGAACAGTGCCTCCTTCGCAGAGGGCGTAAACGCTGCTATCGACCTAAAAATGAAGTTTTTACACCCACGTGTCCCTTTAACTTCCTACGAACAGCTTGCCGAAGTCGTCATGACACCGAATGGATTACATGCGAAAGTATTTGTTCTGTACTGTGCAAAAACAGCCTTGGCTACAGTTCTGCTAAATACGACTCCGCAATTAGGATCCTCTGGAGTCATTAAAGCGTTCTTTTGTCTTACCGGCGTCTCAGACGGGAACGATAATCGTGTGTTTCAGTGTCGTATTAGAACGTAAGGTGCTCAGTCGATCGAGTTGATGGCAAGACGTGCGTTCCACCCCCTTACAGCCGCGAATGGTACGTTCCAATCGTGCTTCTCCTTTCTCGCTGTGTCCCTGAGCAGGAGATGCTTCAGCATCACACAGAGTGTGAGAGAACACGTGTGTGTGTGTGTGTGTGTGTGTGTGTGTGGGTCTGTGAGTGATCTTCAGATTGGCTGTACTGGCTCTAGAACATGTGAAGAGATGCAGGTTTAACCTTTCTCTCTTCTGAAGCTGTCTTTCAGCCTGATTTTTCCGACTCTCCACTCATCTTCACACGCCAGAGACGGGAGCATGTGCACGCCTGGAGCTGTGGACGGCAGTAAGAGGAAATTGTGTTCCAAAACCTTCTTGCATGTTTCGCTGTTGATGCAGTTTAGCCGCTACGGTGACGAGGGCCGGTCTGGCGGCGTCGTTGAATTGATTTAACGCACCGTTGTTTGTCAGATGCAAGCTCGAGAGAGCCCTTTGAGCTTTGGTGAAACCGGTGAAAGGTTTAGTTGTGGCTTTCGGGCTGGAGTCCAGCACATTGGAGGTGGCCATGCTGGTCTTTGCAAAGAAGTCAGTTTTGGCTCTCGTGTAAAGAATCCATGCTGTTCTGTTCAGCTGCTGTTTACTGACTTCGTGATAGATAATGTGTGTGGATTTATCACTATCGGGCGGTGAGGGGAAAAACTCCCTGAGATGATATGAGGAAGAAACCTTGAGAGGAACCGGACTCGGCAGGGAACCCGTCCTCATCTGGGTAACGACGGATCGTGTGAAAGTAAAAGAAAGGTCATTATGGTTTGTACATGAAGTCTGTTTGTTGAACTAGTCCACTGTTCACTAAAGGAGACCCGAGTGCAGAACGGCATGTGGTCATTCCAGTCCTACCTCCATCGCAGCAACCGTAGTCCCAGCGACCACAGCGAGAATGTCCATGTGGATTCGAGGTCCAAAACCATTTCCATGGTACTTCAAGCGGTACCATCCTAAGCAATCTCCATTGCTGTAGCCTCCAGTTGGACATTAGAACATTACTAGAAGGAATGTTGGATATAAAATCCACGTGATCATTCTCCACACCTGGTTCCGTTAAACTGCCACGTTTTTCTTGCTTGTTATACAAAGTCATGCAGAGTAATTAGTGGACATAATGATCTCCAGGAGACAGCTGTCTGGACGTATAACGGTTGGCAGGAAAACTTTTTAGGGTTGAACGCAACCTTTGTCTTCCTCCAAACATGGAAATCGCTCAGGGTTCCAGACGCTGTGCTCATCACACCAAGTTATGCTTCTTTGTGCGATGTCCTTGGGCATTCACGAGCTCTCCGGTAACGTTTTTTTATGACCGATACACCTGCATGCGCTATTTGGCGTCATGCCTCATGTTGCTTTGAAATCTCACATACCGGAGTGCTAACCGTCAGACCTGTGATAGCTGATGCATGCTGTTAGGTGGCAGTCATCGTAATCTAACTCACCAGTACAGCGGTGTTTGTAATTGTAATGTAGTCGTATTAAAGTCAAGGTCATTTCTCGTGTGTTCATGAGGGACCACTCTTTCAGTCTCTTTACTAAGATGGTGAATTAGCAGTTAGCACTGCTCTCATTAAGATAAGCTATTCACCTAAGTAGCCCATGGGCTTTGCCTCTGCAGTTATCAATCAATCTAGTGCCCTTCCACTGATTAGCAGCCAGGAGACTACGCTGGATGGGGTCCGGGCTGAGGGACTCTCGTGGATACGACTGCAGCTCGTCAATCGTTCATCATTGTTGCTGTTTTGGACTTTTCTAAACGGAATACGCAGTTGTTCACTACAGTATACGGTGTCCTGACCATTCAGCGGTTCTGTCTCACTCTCTGGTTTCTATTCTCCGTGTGCTCGGGAGTGTGACGAATGTGAGGAGGGTCACGCCGAGGGTCACGCCATCCCTTCGTACGTCCCTGGCACAAACAAAAACGACGCAGTAGACAAGTGTTGATTCTGATGAGTCTGACGTTACGATGCCGTTTATAAGGAACCGGACTTGGTTTTTGTCGTTTTTGAAATAATGGCATGATCTAATGTAGTGGCTGTGCCGTACACTGTTCCACAAGCTGTACACTCACTACTTTACATTGTAGCAAAGTGTCGTTTCTTCAGTGAAAAGATATCATCAAATATTTACACAAACGTGAGGGGTGTACTCACTTTTGTGATGTATATGATATATAGGTAGATAACACAGTTGTATCTACACTATGTTAATAACCTACTCTTAACTAAGGGGGATTGATCTCCGCAAGTCTTTTTTATTTATTTATTTATTTTTTTTTTTATGTAAGCAGTC
>CM022757.1:37606950-37696950 GCA_012411365.1 Ameiurus melas
ACATGAACAACTTTTTTTTTTTTTTTTTTTTTGGGTAGAAAATGGTTCAAGAAGATAAAACAAATGATCCAATAGTAGTTAGGGGTGCAACGATGGAATGATCCGGATCAACGCGTCGATATAAAACGCAGCGATTGAAATGCGTTGAGGCACATCGATTATAATTTATTAAGCTTGATTACAAATGGATTGTTATCCCCCCCACCCCCAAAAAAAGGAGAATTGAGAACAGAATTCTAGAGTCGTATCGTGATCTGCTCATCATCCGTCATGCCTAGATCCTAACCCATAATCCCTCATATCTGTCTGCTCTGAGTGCGTCCTAACTTCAGTCCAAATAACCCTTTCATGCATGAACACTCGCCGCACAACACCGTCTTCATCACTCAACTAGTCCTAGCAAAGCTTTTATTTACGCACCATGTATTTGATTTCTTGTCATTTGTGTGGATTTAAATTCATCTTCAATGATTGTGTCTTTCGTTACTGCTTCCTGAAGATGGACGTGTGTGTGTGTGTGTGTTTTGCTTGGGCAGCATGTCCAATAGGCAGCATGTCCTCTATGGAGGTGAACATCGATATGCTGGAGCAGATGGATCTCACAGACGTGTCTGACCACGAGGCTCTGGATGTGTTCCTCAATTCTGCTGGTGATGAGAACAGTTCTGTGTCTGCAGTCAGAGGTAACTTTGGCCTTAATGCTTATTACAGTAGTGTGATTATTATTATTATTAGCTGTCGTGACTTTACTCCTCTTTTAAATGCCCTGATAGATAATCGGTAATACAGTGCCTTGCGAAAGTATTCGGCTTTAAACTTCTCCACAACAGTATTACGGACCTGCCTGGTGTGTTCCTTGGTCTTCATGATGCTCTCTGCGCTTTCAACAGAACCCTGAGACTATCACAGAGCAGGTGCATTTATACAGAGACTTGATTACACACAGGTGGATTCTATTTATCACCATCAGTCATTTAGGATCATTTAGGAACATTGGATCATTCAGAGATCCTCGCTGAACTTCTGCAGTGAGTTTGCTGCACTGAAAGTAAGGAAAGGGGCGAATAATTTTGCACGCACCACTTTTCAGTTTTTTATTTGCTGAAAAAGTTTAAAATATCCAATAGATTTCGTTCCACTTCACAATTGTGTCCCACTTGTTGGTGATTCTTCACAAAAAATTAAAATTTGATATCTTTATGTTTGAAGCCTGAAATGTGGCAAAAGGTTGAAAATTTCTAGGGGGCCGAATACTTTCGCAAGGCACTGTACTTCTATACTCGCCCAAATACTCTTCACTGTACAAGCGACTTAACAGGTCTAATTCATCTCTTTTGATTGAACACTATACAGTTGTAGAATATATATATATATAGTGGTGTGAAAAAGTGTTTGCCCCCTTCCTCATTTCCTGTTCCTTTGCATGTTTGTCACACTTAAGTGTTTCGAACATCAAACCAGTTTAAACAATAGTCAAGGACAACACAAGTAAACACAAAATGCAATTTGTAAATGAAGGTGTTTATTATTAAAGGTGAAAAAAATCCAAACCATCATGGCCCTGTGTGAAAAAGTGATTGCCCCTAAACCTAATAACTGGTTGGGCCACCCTTAGCAGCAACAACTGCAACCAAGCGGTTGCGATAACGTGCAATGAGGCTTTTACAGCGTCCTGGAGGAATTTTGGCCCACCCCATCTTTGCAGAATTGTCCTAATTCAGTTACATTAGAGGGTTTTCGGCATGAACGGCCCTTTTTAAGGTCATACCACAACATCTCAATAGGATTCAGGTCAGGACTTTGGCTAGGCCACTCCAAAGTCTTCATTTTGTTTTTCTTCAGCCATTCGGTGGTGGACTTGCTGGTGTGTTTAAGATCATTGTCCTGCTGCAGAACCCAAGTTCGTTCCAGCTTGAGTACACGAACAGATGGTCGGACATTCTCCTTCAGGAACTCTTGTTAGACAGCAGAATTCATTGTTCCTTTTATCACGGCAAGTCTTCCAGGTCCTGAAGCAGCAAAGCAGCGCCCCAGACCATCACACTACCACCACCATATTTTACTGTTGGTATAATGTTCTTTTTATGAAATGCAGTGTTCCTTCATCCCGCATACACTTGGACACACACCTTCCAAAGAGTTCCACTTTTTGTCTCATCGGTCCACAGAATGTTGTCCCAAAAGTCTTGGGGATCATCAAGATGTGTTGTGGAGAAATTGAGACGAGCTTTGATGTTCTTTTTGCTCAGCAGTGGTTTTCTCCTTGGAACTCTGCCATGCAGGCCATTTTTGCCCAGTCTTTTCCTGATGGTGGAGGCATGAACGCTGACCTTAACTGAGGCAAGTGAGGCCTGCAGTTCTTTGGACGTTGTTGTGGGGTCTCTTGTGACCTCTTGGATGAGTCGTCGCTGCGCTCTTGGGGTAATTTTTGGGCGGCCGGGCCACTCCTGGGAAAGGTTCACCACTGTTCCATGTCTTTGCCATTTGTGGATAATGGCTCTCACTGTGGTTCGCTGGATTCCCAAAGCTTTGGAAATGGCTTTATAACCCTTTCCAGACTGATAGATCTCAATTACTTTCTTTCTCAATTGTTCCTGAATTTCTTTGGGGCTCGGCATGATGTGTAGCTTTTAGGGATCTTCTGGTGGACCTTACTGTGTCAAGCAGCTCCTATTTAAGTGATGCCTTGATTGTGAACAGGTGTGGCAATAATCAGGCCTGGGTGTGGCGGAGAAATTGAACTCAGGTGTGGACAACCACAGTTATAGTATGTTTTAACAAGGGGGGCAATCACTTTTTCACACAGGGCCATGATGGTTTGGATTTTTTTTCACCTTTAATAATAAACACCTTCATTTACAAATTGCATTTTGTGTTTACTTGTGTTGTCCTTGACTATTGTTTAAATTGGTTTGATGTTCCGAAACACTTAAGTGTGACAAACATGCAAAGGAACAGGAAATGAGGAAGGGGGCAAACACTTTTTCACACCACTGTATATATCTACACTTACCGTCCAGTTTAATAGGAACACCTGTACACCTGCTCATTTATGTGGTTGTGTCATCAGCCAATCATGCTGCAGCTGCACAATGTATAAAATCATGCAGATACAGGTCGAGAGCTTCACGCATCAGAACAGTTGAAGGTGTGATCTGGGGCAGATTCCTGCTCTTGACTGACAGGAGCGGAGTCCAGCGTGTGGTCGTCTGCTGTTGTAGCTCATCCACCTCGAGATTCGCTGTTTTTGCGGGTCCTGAGATGCTTTTCTGCTCTCCACGGATGTAAAGAGTGATTATGGGTGAATACTACACTAGATCCTTAATGGAAGCTCCAACCAATCTGGCCATTTACCTCTGACCGCTCATTCAATTCTTTGCTGCAACATGATTGGCTGATTAGATAACTGCATAAATGATCAGGTGTTCCTATTAAAGTGGACATTGAGTGTTTATTACAGTATGTGTATATATATTTATCGTTTATCGTACATTTTTATTTAAAAAAAAATGATTTTTTTGGCTAATATTTTGTTCATTCATTCATCTTAAGTAGCTGCTTTATTCCCGGTCAGGGTCTCTGTGGTTTAAATGACTAATCTGGCATACAAACACACTCGCATGCGTGGGGCTCATCCAGAGAACAAATCAGAAATGATTCAAGACTAAATCAGCATCGTGTTTGGTTCTCACGCTTTAATCCGAACAACTTTTACTTCAGCTTGTAACTCGCAGGTCGAAACAGCCTGCGCTTGAGCATATAATCAGTAACGGTGTAACGCGGCGCTTGAAACTGAAGTGTAAAATAAAACGCCGTATCGTGGTGCAGCTCCAGACGCAGAGATCAGCCTGAAGGTTCCGAGCCACACGGAACCGCGGCACGACGTCTCGTCCGTCTCGTCCTCCTGCACGGACTCGGTCAGCGGCGTCACCGAGGGGCCGGACGAGGCCGAGGACGAGGCCAGCGACGAGAGCAGTGACGCCGGACACTCGCCCCTGGTCCAGTGCGACGAGGAAGAGGTGCAGGCGGACACGAGTCTCGCCGTCCTCCTAGACGACGACGACGGACCCCGAAACTCCGACGACAGCGACGCGGGCGGCCTCGTGCCCTCCGAGGAAAGGAGAAAGGAGTAAAAGTCTGCTCAGACTGCTCGCGCAGAGGTCAGGACGATCGGACTCTCTCTCACCTTAGAGAACGATCTTCCCGCTTTGTTTTTCTCAGCACTGTGACTTTGCTTAAAGAAATACTGTCCGTCGTATCACGCGTCTAAGTATCCTATAGAAAGAAGCCTGCAGCGTCTCAACGAAATAAACCTATACCTGTTGTACTTATTATTATAGCCACACGTAACAGTTCCGACGTGAACGTTTGAGCTCGTCCGATCGGAAAACGAATGCCTTTAGGGCATCGGTGAGCTTTGATCAAATCGAGATTTGTTGTGTTTCTCAACTTTGGAATAAAATGGCAGTCAAGGTTTCGATGATTTGGTGTTGAATGCAGAGGGTTTGTACAGCGCTGTTGGAACGAGATGAAGTCGAGTGAAAGGAAAGTAGAGAAATAAACGATGGCACCATGAAAAGGGTAAACGGTCTGCACTTACGTAGCGCTTTTATACAAAGCGCTACAACGTCGAACCGTATTTAAATATTAACGTGGGTATGTGGTGGCCTCCAGCTGCTTGAAGTACTACAGTGCAGCTCATCCTCATGGACTGCACCAGATTGCTGTGAGATGTTCCTCCACTCTTCCACCGAGGCATTTACAAGTTCCCGATCACGTCTGGAGGACACGCGGTCACATGTAAGGTTCCAGTGCGAGGACGATCAGCTGTCCTTCCCGTCTCCCTGTAGCACTGTCTTAGGCGTCTTACGTGACAGACATTACAGTTTATTGCTCTGGACACATCTGTAGTCCTCATTCCTCCCTGCAGCAGGTCTGTGTCATGTTCACACAGGAACTCTAGACATCTTTCCTCTTTCCGTTTCTTAAGAGTCAGTAGAAAGGTCTCTTTAGTGTCCTAAGTTACTGTAACCCTGACCTTTAATTACTCACAAAAGTAAGTACACCCCTCACATGTTTATAAATGTTTGCTATCTTTTCATGTAACACCACTGAAGAAATGACACTGTGCTACAATGTAAAGTAGTGAGTGTACAGCTTGTGTAACAGTGTACATTTACTGTCTCCTCAAAATAACTCAACACACAGACATTAATGTCTAAACCGCTGGCAACAAAAGTGAGTACACCCCTAAGTGAAAATGTCTGAATTGGGCCCAAAGTGTCAATATTTTGTGTGGGGACCATTATTTTCCAGCACTGCCTTAACCCTCTCGGGTGTGGAGTTCACCAGAGCTTCACAGGTTGCCAACCTGTACTGTGACATACTGAAGCAGAGACTGGGCCGCAGGGTAGTATTCCAGCATGATAACGACCCCAAACACACCTCCAAGAAGACCACTGCCTTGCTAAAGAAACTGAGGGTGAAGGTGATGGACTGAACCCTATTGAGCATCTTTGGGGCATCCTCAAACGGAAGGTGGAGGAGCACAAGGTCTCTAACATCCAGCTCCGTGATGTCGTCATGGAGGAGTGGAAGAGGACTCCAGTGGCAACCTGTGAAGCTCTGGTGAACTCCATGCCCAAGAGGGTTAATGCAGTGATGTAATCAAATATTCACAGAAATGTAAGGGGTGTACTCACTTTTGGGAGATATTGTATATACACACACACAGAACCTGCACTGGATGGCCACAAGTTTCTGGACACCTTCTTCCACATGTATTCAAATACTTTGCTGTTACAGTAACCTCCACTCTTCTTCCACTAGATTTTGGAGAGTGGCTGTGGGGATTCTCAGAGCGATTCTGAGATCAGGCGTGCACTTGGCCTTTCAATTCATTCCGAAGGTGTTCGGTGGTGTTGCGGTGCACGGGGCATTGTTACGGGCCTCTGGTTTCCCTTCAGCACGAACCAATCATGCGACAGCGTACGGCCTGTACGAATGTGCAGTTCCAACTTTGTGGTTAAAAAAATAAATAAATACCCAAATACGGGTGCGATGATCTGGGTGTCCACAAACTTTTGGACACGCGTGTGTCTATAGCGATCGAATTAGAAAACGACACGAATTAATTCCACTAGCTAATACTGGTCTTTCACACCGGAAAAACGACGTCTGTGGAAAATAAAAACGCTACGGTTTCAAACAGTAACGTCGTCCCCGGCTGATCCGGGCACAGTCGAGCGTCCTCGTCTGACGGACTTTTACAGAACATCCTGGAGTATTCCGTGTCTAAATTGTGGGGACTGAGCTGCATGCAGCGTTGCATATTAATGCGTTAAAACGCACGTTCTGCTGCCTTCCGGACGGCACGGACGAGTCGTGTACCGAATATAAAACACGAGCAGCGTCTAGAAACATGACAGGGTCGTACAATCGATTCTGTCCGTCTCTCGATCCAGTGGAAACGCTGTTTAAAAGTGTACAAGAGATTATTATAATAAGAAGAACACTCCACCATACCGGATATAAAAAGATGCGTTTTGAAGGATCGACAGTGATTCGTTTATTACAACAAAATTATACAAACCTGAAACGTAAAAAAAAAAAAAAAAAAAAAAAAAAGGCCAGTAACCAAAACAACACTAGAAGATTGAAGACCGAGGATCAGTCGACGCTTATAAATTAAAAAGTAAGCCGAGCAAGAATCTTTACGGTAGAAAACAGGGTGAAGTGATTGGAAACATTGTGAAGGCCATAAAGAGAAAGAAAGAAAGAAAAAATAACGGGTTTACAACCACGGTTGGTTTTGAAACACTGTTCAGTTATACGATGGTCAAACACCAGTCTTTGGGAAGAGGGGCACGACTAGGCAGGACTACGGGACTTCATTACAGTTAGTGCATTATGGTAAGCTACTACATGGGAAAAGTTGGGGTTGGTTTTTTTTTTTTTGTTGTTGTTTTTTTGTTTTTTTCCCTTTTGAATAAAAAAGTAAAGCTAAAAAACTAGGCCTCACCACTATTACGGAGTCATTCAGTGATTAAGCAGCACTTTTTCCCCCCACCCATATGTCACAACAGCAACCCTGTGAACATCGAAACTCGTCGAGACGAAGAAGGCGACAGGGGAATAAGGCTTTTTCCTTCATCGTGGTTTCCTCCATCCAAACGCCTTTCTGTCAGAAGGCTTCGTTTTAGGCGACGAGACTGACCGGCGTATAAACATTTGGAGACGTTTGTATTAGACTCTAATGTTATAATATTTATTCTATGTAAACAAAAGCATCATTTTTTTTAATTTTTTTTGTGAAGGGAGTATTCTACACGGTAAAAGGGGGGGAGGGGGGTAGGGGGGTCGCACGCTGATCACCAATCACAAAAGGCTGAACCAGAGGAACAAGACTTCGCGGTGAAAAGGGGAAAGTGCGTAACTATTTCAATAGCTCTAAATCGCTTAAAATATAAGTACAAACTGCTCCGGGCTTCGGCTTTGAACGTAGCTATATTATGAGAGCGGCTCGTTCCAGATTCGATTTCGTTTGGAAAAAGGCCTCGAGATGTGCTTCGTCCAAATGCATCAGCGAGGCCTTCGAGTCGCCCTGCGGAGAATGTGCAGTAAAAACAAAGAGGAGAGTCACACCACGGGGGAGGGGAGGGTTCGAGTTTAAGAGTGTTTATATCTCTCTCTCTCTCTCAGTATCTCAGCTGCTAATAATTCGTGTTTATCCTATCGGACATTTAAAAAAAGGGGGCTTGAGCGTACACGTCTCGGATCTTAAATTAAACTATCCACATGGGGTGAGAGCAAGAGAAACAGCCTGGTAGGCATTATGGAAGATTTGACACTACAGCACCAGTTCAACACAAATGGTACAGTATAGGATATATTCATATTTATGTATATTTATATTTAAATTGAACGCTGAAACAACAAAAAAAAAAATATATATATATATATATACTAAATAATAAAAAAAAAAAACGCAATCTCAGTACTAGTGCAAAAAGATTTGTGTGTGAGATCGAGCTCCTCAGTCTGGCTCAGATGTCCAACTGTGTTCCTTACTACTTAGTGTGTGTGTGTGTGTGTGTGTGTGTACACTTCCCGTACATTCGGTCCGTTTTAATGCCTCCTGCTAGTAACGATGCAAACCTAGAATGAACGTGCCCCATGACATCATCACGTTACACTTTGACGGGTGTTTGTAGGATCTTTCCGGCGTGATGGTACAGACGTCGTAGGGACGTGCCAAGTGAAGTGGAACCGGAGTGAACTGCAGAGCCAGCACGAGTTGTGACGTCAGGAGCGAGGGAATGGTCGAACGGTTTGGTCAGGACAGTTTGGTGTTTTTCGAGGCGGAGCGTGAGAGCGAGGCCTGGTTCGGGCTCTTGTTCCGGGGACTTCGTTTTGCTGGTGGCGTATTGGGATGAGCCGCTTTCCGCTTCTCCCCGGCCCGCTCCGACGTTTTCCCGCACACCTGATTTACCAAACTGCCGAGCTGCTCCTGCGGTAAAAGGGAAAGCACGGACACTGTACTTAACATGAAACATTCCTTTTCCTGATGCTTTTAAACGCATCATAATCCAAGCAGCCCGAGTGTCCGGGTTATCGGGTTTTAATTCTTAGTTGGCTTCGAGAAGACGGTTAGATTGACTCTCAGAAAGCAATTAATATTGGATATTTACATTTATTCATTTAGCAGATGCTTTTATCCAAAGAAACGTGTTTCATGGTGGAATGAGACACTAAGACGGCTGCTTCCCCTGTTGAGCCCTCGAGCAAGACCCTTAAACCCCATCAGCGCCGCCGCCGTATCATGGCCGACCCTGTACTCCGACACCGTCTTCTTAATAAGCTGGGCTAAAAATCTGATTTCACGGTCGTGAGCATGTACGTGTCATAATAAAGGCTCCCTTTAGTCTCAGGACCACGGCTGTCCCGGATCTTCTGCTCCTCAACACTTATGATGAGTCTACACTTATTTCCATTAGTCTGCGTTAATGCAGCGAACTGGGTAACATTTACATTCGGGGCATTTCGGACACGCCCTTATCCGGAGCCACTTACATTTCTCTCGTTTATACAACCGAGCAGTTGGGGTCTTGCTCAAGGGCCCCGACAGTGGAAGCTTCACAGTGCTGGGATTTGAACTCACGACCTTCTGGTCAATAGTCCAAACGTGAGCTTCGGGGTCACGTCACATTAGTCTGCGAGTGAGCCGGTAAACAGGACACGAGACTGGGCAGCTCACTGGTGCTTTTACTTGCAAGATAGGACAGCTCATATCCGAATATCCACCCCCACTCTGCGCCATCAATATAAATCGTTATCAAAGAAGCCGGATTTATTTGAACTTTAAGTGTGTTTCGGATCTCCAGGAATTACACGAAAACACGACGTTCGAAATCGTGATCATCAAATGTCTCCGTGCACTATTGGGTGCGAGCGTTCGATCATTAATGATAAAAAAAAAAAAAGAATGAATATGTATTGATTTCTGGACTCTCACTATACCAGTAGACATACCTCAGTGTAACGAAACATCATTTTCAGACCTCGAGGGGACCTGCGCTTCTGAATGTAGCGAAGCGCGCACTCCAGGCAGAACACGACGTTATCGTTCTCATGAACCACCTGGTTTGGGGAGGGAGAGAAAAAAAAAAAAAAAATCCATCAATCATGGAGCGGTGAGAACATGTGACAGGCCTAACTAGGCATGTCCGGACTATAACTCACGCCCAAGCTACTGTACGTGTGGAAGATGCACACTTGGACTCTCCTCCTAGGTACCATCCTCTCCCTTTGTGAGGTCAGTAACCAGGGTTGCGCTTTCACAAGCCTGGAATGCTCACGGTTTTTTTTTTCCAGAACAGTACGAGCCTTTGGGCTATTTTGCAGGTGATAAACAGGTGACGGCGAACACCGAGGTGTCGTCTGCTTAAACTCGGGACAAATACGAGGACGTTGCAGCTTAAGGAAAACCTCACCTGAGGAACACGGTCGAAACGCTTATAGCTACAGAGAAAGAAATAAACAGCTCGAAACAGTTATTTTCTAACCAGACGTTCTCTCTCGCTTGAACTCAATATGACAAAAAGAAAAACAACAACAACAACAACAAAAAAAACTCCAAACCCTCGAGAAACCGGAACGCGCCAAATCCTCTGCCTTGTGTAGGAAAGTTATAAAGCATTGACATCCGAGACTCCGCCCATAAACATGTCCTAATACTGTATAAAACTTCACCTCATCAATAATTGTAACTTTGTTCCTTGTTGAACATCACGGTTTCTTTAAATCTGTTTAGATCATGTCGAGGATCAAGTCCCTGTGAACGAGCCGTTAGATCTCCAGTCTGTACGTTCGTGATTGGTGTGGCCTGGACGGCTTGATTTTGCGGTGTAACTTGAGTTTTTTTTGTGCAAAACGACACGAATTGGTCAAATTGCGATGGCATGAAGTTGTTTTGCGGTGATGTTTGTTGGTGAATCAGACCTTTCAGCTGTACTCGTGTTCGACGCACGTGAATCGAAGGAGGTTTGGGTCGAATGTGCGTTGCGAATGCACGTCGTTCACGTGACGCGTCTTGGTAAAAATCTGTTTGCGTTGACGTCAATCTCCCGCCGGAACACGCCCCCCCTCAGCCGGACTGAGGGCAAAACATCCAGCAAAATGTCTGGTTTTAATAGGGGAAGCTGTGGAAACACTAGTTTAACGAACAGTTATCAGATTAAATGAAAGGCAGTCGGACTCTTGAAAGGCAGAAAGGCAGAGACACTTAAAGCGTTCCCAAGAACCTGTGGTCCATGGACATTGGCATGTGGCCAGAAATCAGTTTTCTCGACATTTATATGTACCTGAAGCCATACAAAAGCCTGGACACTTGGTCCTACTTCAAGGCGGGATTTGTTGGAGAAAATAAAGTGACAAGAACACCAATAAACATTCTGGTTATATGTACAAAGATTTTTTTTTTCATTCTATCATTTTATCTGGTCAACCTGAAGCGAGCTGGTCCTCGTTTTGTTTGTAGCCAACTCTGCCTCCTCTTACTAACATGATATGTTTGTGAAGGTAAAACAGTCAGAGAATGAACGAGCCCCCGTTATTCATCAGTGGAAATCGGCGGCGTTTAAAAAGGTATATGTAGTGAATTATTCACCACCGTACAACACCATGTGCCAAAAGAACTTCCACTTACAGAGAAAATTCACCAATAGCTTCCGCAATGGAGAACTCGACAGGACGGCGGTATAACTACATTCGGATAATAAAATGGATAAACTGCTTTAAAAAAAAAAAAGCAACACAGTAACGCAGCCAGTACACTGTGCAATGAGACTCTACACTGATACTCTGTAGCAGATTTGATCACACACTTCCATTTCAGAGAGGGACTTTCCCCAAACTGCTTCGTTCCCACCTTCCCGAAGTGCTTTTTCCAACATTCCATAGGCTTCTTAAGAATGTTCAAAAGGAAGCTTAAGTAAAAAAATGAAACCCTCACAGCTGACCTTGCACTCAATGACTGTATTTCTTCCTTGAGAGATCCCGCCGAGCTGAAACTCACCATGGAGAGGTAGCAGAGGTGCTGGCACACCTGGCAGCGTCGGTCAGCCATGTCTTCGCTCAGCCTGGTGCGGTGCATTTTCTTCCTCTCTGTAGGAAACTGACCATCGGGCTGGTTTCCGTAACGGGCAGACAGCCGGAGTCCGGCATTAAAAAGCTGCCGCCGCTGGCTTATTTCTGTGTCCCTGTTTATAGAAACACAGAAGAGACGGAGAACACTTCCACTTACGATCATCAGGAAATGGAGGAATGCTAATATCTTTTAATCAAAACACATGAACGACACTAGTTTATAGTCTAAACACTATTACGAGGAATTGGAGATGCTACAGATACTGCATTTGTCATTTATTTACTGAGGAAAATGACCCAATATTACATATCTGTGAGTGGTAGAAGTATGTGCACCTCTAGGATTAGCAGTTAATCTGAAGTTGAAGTAAGAATCAAGTGATTTCAGTCAGTAGGAGGACAATCGGGTGTGAGTGAGCGTCCTGTTTTATTTAAAGAACGAGGCTCTATCAGAGTCTGAGCTTCACAACACATAGCTGTGGAAGTGTGGGAACCTCCAGAAAAAGAGTTGTCGGTGCTCATCGGGCTGGAAAAGGTTACTGAACCGTCTGTAAAGAGTTTGGACTCCACCGATCCAGTCAGACAGATTGTGTAGAAATGGAGGAAATTCAGCACCATTGTTCCCCTCCACAGGAGTGAAGACCAACAAAGATCACTCCGAGAGGAAGATGTGTAATAATCCGCGAGGTCACAAAGGAACCCAAGGTAACGTCTAAGCAACTGAAGGCCTCTCTCATACTGTACATAAGCCTGATCAGTTCGGTTTATAATCAAATACCGGCTACGAAATTGTTTGCTCTCTCTCTCTCTCTCTCAAGTTTTATTATTTGTGAAGAACCTAATAAAAAGATTTTTATCCGACACACCTGACTGAACGAATCATTGATAGCAATCAGTCAAGTGAAGAAATGTTACAGAAAAATGTTTGTATGTCAGTTAAAAAAAGTAACATATTAACGAATACACAGATTTTTGATCGGCCAATATCAAATCTGCTCTTTATCTCCAAGATCTTAGAAAATGTTGCAACACTGCATTTATGTTCATACCTACATAGGAATACCATTCATGAAATATATCAGTCGGGGTTTATCATAGCACAGAGACAGCGCTGGTTAAAGTAGTAAATGACCTTCTACTGAACTCTGATCAGAGTTATGCCTCCTTGCTTGTGTTGCTTGATCTTAGTGCAACTTTTGATACCACTGATCATACTATAGTTTTTGATAGACTAGAAAACATTGTTGGCATTAAGGGAACAGTCCTCTCCTGGCTCAGGTCTTATTTGCCTGATCGTTATCAGTTCGTAAATGTAAATGGTGACTTCTCTATAAATACTGAAGTAAAGTTTGGTGTTCCGCAAGGTTCTGTTTTAGGCCCACTGCTTTTTTCTTTATACATGATACCTCTGGGCCAAATTATTCATAAATATGGAATTATCTTCCACTGTTATGCTGATGATACACAGTTGTATGTTTCAGCGAAGCCAGAGGACAGACAGCAGCTTTGTAAAGTTGCAGATTGTGTAAAGGACATTAGACACTGGATGCTTATTAACTTCCTTTTACTTAATTCTGACAAGGACCACGCGTAGCTAGAAGTAAGCTTCTTATTACACAGTAACTCTGGATGGTCTTTCGTTTCATCATGTTCAGCAGTTAAAGACATTGGAGTGATTATTGACTCCAGCCTATCATTTGATGCTCATGTAGATAATATTACTAGGATAGACTTCTATCATTTCAGAAATATTTCTAAGATAAGAAATATAATGTCACTACATGATGCGGAAATATTAGTTCATGCGTTCATCACCTCTAGGTTGGATTATTGTAAAACCTTACTGTCTGTATGTTCCAGTAGGAGCATAAACAAACTCCAGTTAGTCCAGAATGCAGCCGTAAGTGTCCTAACTAGAACCAGAAGATACGACCACATCACCCTGATCTTATCCACACTGCATTGGCTCCCAGTGAAATTTCACACTGATTATAAAACACTACTATTGACCTATTAAGCACTGAACGGTCTCGCACCACAGTACCTGAGCGAACTTCTGGTCTTTTATGATCCGCCACGCCTACTTCGATCAGAAGGTGCAGGATATTTGTTGGTACCTTGAATAGTGAAGGCTACAGCAGGGGGTAGAGCCTTCTCTTACAAAGACCCACTGTTATGGAACAGTCTTCCCATTAGTGTTCGGGACTCAGACACGGTCTCAGTGTTTAAGTCCAGGCTGAAAACATGTTTGTTTAGTAAAGCTTTTTGTGTATAGTTTTTTCTTAGGTAAAGGAGCAGATTTAGAGGGCTCACGGGTATACCGTGTTGTGGTGAACTGGGATGTTTGGATGCTTTCACCCAGATTTGTTGATGGTGGAGTGACTGGCCTGCTTATGTCCCAGGGCGCTCTCATGTCTGGGTCATGTCTTCTGGCTCTCCCTTTAATTATGCGGTCATAGCTAGTCTTTCCGGAGTCCCTGCTTGCACTTACGCAAAGTACATTGAACACATGATACTCCTGAGATACCAGTCTGACCCATTCTGCTCTCCGGACCTGCCTGATCCATCCTGATGCCCTACTTCTGGTTGGAGTTCTTATCAATTGGAAGTCACATGCTGCTGCTGAAGATGGCCCCACACGGTGCAGCCTGAAGATCACTGAGATTACTGAGGATGGTTCCACTTAAAACACGTAAAGATGGCTTTGGACAATTCATATAAACACTTATACTATGATGGCTAGGACTACAATTACTATTATAGCCGTAGCACTGCAATTACCAGTTTTGTACTCAAGTCTTCATCAGTGAACAGTGGATGTGGAAAATAATTTCTTGGTTAGAGAACTGCATTATTTGACCATGTAGTATTTATAGAAGGGATTTGTTTATAATCGTACTATCCGGTGTCACCCAGATGAGGAGGAGTTCCCCTTTAGAGTCTGGTTCTTCTCAAGGTTTCTTCCTCATATCGTCTCAGGGGGTTTTTCCTCGCCACCGTCGCCTCTGGCTGCTCATTAGGGATAAATTCATACATTTAAAATCTATATCCCGAATTGATATATTTCTACAAAGCTGCTTTGGGACAATCTCCATTGTTGAAAGCGCTATACAAAATGCTGAATTGAATAGAATCTTTGCTTTAAATCATTTCCTTATATGTGCCTAAGACTGTTGCACAGTACTGTGTATACACAGCATAGTAGAAAATAAAAGTTTCCGGTGCCGACACTTTAAACTCACCTGAGATCTACAACAAGCGAGGAAGCTGTGTTCAGAAGATGCTTGTTTTCCTGTCTTGGTTCAGACATGACGATCTGGCAGAGCAGTTTCTCTGTGGAAAACGGTTCCTCTACGCGCCTTCTCTTCAAGTCCTGTAGAGAAAACAAAAAAAACAAAAATCAACAAATGATGAGGCAGCAAAAGCATAATGTCCTACACACCCACATAAAAAAAGGGAGGAAACAAGAATAACTTGGCTTACGTGTTAAAAGCTGTTCTCTTTTCCTCTTTAAGAGAGACACTCACCTTCGCTGCCTCATAGCCCAACTTCATCCACTCAGCTGTGGCAAAATGCACTGTCTCAGACACACTATAGCCACAACACACCTTGGACACGAAGGTCCCAGGGAAACACACCATGAACTGGCCGCTCTTCTGCACCGTCCGGTGCACCTTCACCCCTTCTCGACGTAGCACCTCTGGAGAGATCTGTGTTGAGAAAATGCTCATCAGCTTGTTTAACAGTTCACCACAACGTTCTTTTCTCATCAGTGAAAATACAACCACCATCCAACCATAATGTTCTTCTCCAGCATCTCGAGCCCGGGGGTTCCGTTGGCCTGCAGCAGTGTGTGAACTACCTTGTCAAGTTTTGACATCTCGTCGGCAGGAATACAGTACCTGCAAAAAACACATCACTAATGATCATAAAGGTGTACAACTGTTTATGAGAGTCCGCTGTAGTTACTGCTGAGAACAGGTAGTCAAATGCTTTTATTTACATGTTTTCCACATTTCGTTTCTCCAAATAGATCATTGATTTACAACTGAATTTTCCATTGCATAGAAGTGGTGAAAATAAGACTCCTTAATTTCATTCTTCATGATGGGATTTCATCAGTCATGCTCAGTCAAAATGATTAAAACGGCACGGCCGGTACTTCTCTTTTTGCTAAACACTGAAGACCGTCGCGTTTGAGATCAAATAACGAACGAGACGATAGATCAGAATTTTAGCTTTCATTTCCGGACATCTACTGTAGGTGTATTAAACAACTCAACTTGTAGGTGAACAAAAATATTGGAACAGAGAGACTGCCAATTTAGTAAATGAAAGTAGATAACACTTAGTATTTGGTTGCATAAGCGTATTTGGGGGCAGTGATGGCTTGGCGGTTAAGGCTCTGGGTTGCTGATCAGAAGGTCGGGGGTTCAAGCCCCAGCACTGCCAACCCCCAAGCACTGTTGGGCCCTTGAGCAAGGCCCTTAACCCTCTCTGATCCAGGGGGCGCTGTATCATCGCTGACCCTGCGCTCTGACCCCAGCTTCCGATCATGCTGGTATGTGAAGAACAGAATTTCACTGTGCTGTACTGTATATGTGATCAATAATGACTTGCTTGCAATAACTGCATCAACTGCATCAAACCTGTGGCTCACGGACATCAACAAACTGTCGGTTTCTTCTTTTGTGTTGCTTTTCCAGGGTTTTACTGCAGCTTCTTTCAGTTGTTGTTTGTATTGGGGGTTTCTCCCTTCAGTCTCCTCTTAAGGAGGTGAAACGCTGCTCTGGTGATTGACTTGGCCAGTCTAAAACCTTCCACTGCTGATGAAGTCCTTTATTGTGTTAGCAGTGCTTTTTGAATCATTGTCTTGCTGCATGATGAAGTTCCGCACAATTAGACTGGACGCATTTCTCTGTAAATTGGAGACAGAATGTTTCTGTAGACGTCTGAACTCATTCCGCTGCTCCCATCATGAGTTACATCATCAATAAAGATTAGTGAGTCTGTTCCTGAAGCTGGCATGTAAGCCCAAGCCATGACACTACCTCCACCATGTTTCACAGATGAGCATGTATGTTTTGGATCATGAGCAGATCCTTTCTTTCTCCGCACTTTGGACTTTCCATCACCTTGGTAGAGGTTCATCTTGGTTCCAGAATTTTTGTGGCCCATCTCTGTATTTCTTTGCCAAGTCCAATCTGGCTTTCTGATTCTTATTGAGGAGTGGTTTGCACCTTGTGGTCTGGCCCCAGATGTTTACAGATGTGACCATTGAGAATGCATGTCAAAAGAAAAGGGATGCTGCGATTTCATGCACATGCTGCAGGTACAGGAAAGACAAGACCAGAAGATAGCAGTCATGTTTCATTTGAACAAACATGGTTTGCTAGTGGATAAGGTAGTTCTGCTGGGACATATACTGTATACAGCAGATACAGTAATCTCTTACATCATGTGCCTATGATGTGCTTGGCCAGAGGATCTGTGAACCTCTCTCAGAACCGCTTTTCAACAAGCAGCAGAGCACATTAAACACCGTCGAGCCTAATTCAAGATTATTGTACAATACCTGTAACTGTGTACACACGGATAAAACATTCATAATTCAGTTATTAAAATAGTATTTTTACATGTTTGGCATGTGAAATCTTTCTGCTCTTTTTCAAATGGTGGAGTGATGCCTTCACCCCTTCCCTGTGGAGGTTGTTGGTGATGTCACTGACTGTTGTTTTGGGGCTTTTTTCTCCACAGCTCTTACAATGTTCCTGTCATCACCTGCTGTTGTCTTCCTTGGCTGCTCTGTTCCATGTCTGATTGTCAGTACACCAGTGGTTTCCTTCTTTTTCAGGACAGTAAAACTTGTGTTGGCTTTGCCCAATGTTTGTGCAGTGCCTCAGATTGATTTTCCTTCTTTTCTCAGCTTCAAAATGGCTGGTTTTTCCCCTCAGCTCTCTGATCTTTATGTTGGTTTATCCTTTTTAACACCAAATGCACAGGTGAAAGAGAAGGCTAAAACCAAGAATGGATTAATTCAGAGCTATTCATTCTTTAAACAATCAATTTGACAGGGCTCCCCTGAGCAACAAGAATCACCTGTTAGTCGCGTGTTCCAATATTTTTGCTTACTTGAAAAATCAGTGGGTTCTAACAAAAGGTGCAATGTTCCAAGTTGTTAAACACATCTGCATGCAAAGATCAAGAAATGAAAACTGAAATTCTGATCTATAGTCACATTCATCTTTTGATTTCAATCCCAAATCTCTTTAGTATATAGCAGAAGAAAAAATGGCCTTGCTGTTCCAATACTTCCGGAGGAGAGTTACAAAACTAATTATGCAAACAATTATTGTGTGACAAATTACATAACCAGTGACTAAGTTTTAAAACATGGGGAAAACTCAGGCTAGAGTTCTGGGCAGCTTCTTTCCGTACCCACAGCGAGGGAGGTGGTGGGTGCAGAAACTTCACACCAGTGCAGAAAGAGAGAGAAGGGAATGTAGAGGACTAAGAAGAAGAAGGAGCTTCAGGAGTTATCCTTCTCCCAAACTTTTATTTCATAACTCCATTTTACAGATCCATCTTCTGTAGTCAAATGTTCCAGACACCGAGAGCTAAAACACAATGCCATATACCCCAATTCCAAAAAGGTTGGGACAGTATGTAAAATGCTAATAAAAACAAAGAGTGATTTGTAAGTGTACTTTGACTTGTATTTAAACAACAAAAAAAGTATAAAAACTAAAGTAACACTTTCCAAAAAAGTTGGGACAGGGGCAATTTAGAACTAATAGCGATGTAACAAGCTGAAATAAGAAGGTGATGTGAAACAGGTGAGGCAATCGTCTAATCATAGTATATAAGGAGCCTCCAGATCAGGCCTAGTCCTTCAAGAGCAAGCTAGGCTCACCAATCTGCAAACAGATGCATCAGTGAATAATCCAACACTTTGAGAACAACATTCCCCAAAGACAAATCGGCAGTATTTTGGGCATTTCACCTTCTACAGTGCACAATTTAATACAAAGATTCAAGGAATCCGGTCAAATCTCTGTGAGTAAAGGAACAAGGCTGAAAGTCAGCTGACTTCTCTGGGCTCGGTCTCATCTGAGATGGACAGTAGCACAGTAGAATCGTGTTTTGTGGTCTGACGAGTCGACATTTCAAATAGTTTCTGGACAAAACAGCTGTTGTGTTCTCCGGGCCAAAGAGGAAAAGGACCATCCAAGCTGTTATCAGCGTCCGGTCCAAAAGCCAGCGTCTGTCATGGTATGGGGGCGTGCCAGAGCCCATGACATGGGTAACTTGTACATCTGTGAGGGCATCATTAATCCAGAAAGATATGCACACATTTTGGAGCAACATATGCTGCCATCCAGACGTCGTCTTTTCCAGACGATGTCCCTGCATTTTCCAGCGGGACAACGCCAAACCACATTCTGCCCGGATTACAAGCGCATGGTTGTAGAGTGCGGGTTCTAGCATGGCCTGCCTGCAGTCCTGCAGCCAAAATAAGGCAACAGAGGCCTTGTACATGCATAAAAGGATGCAACGGGGGAAAATTCCGCCTGCTACACTTAACCAACTGCTGTCTTCAGTCCCCAAAACACTTAATAAGTGTTATTAAAAGAAAAGGTAAATGTTACACAGTGGTAAACAGTCGATTTACCCAACTTTTTTTTTTTGAATGTGTTACAGTCAGGTTTGAAAGGAGTGTACATTTTCAAAAATACATTCAATTCACAAAGTAAAACATCAAATAACGTGTTAATAACGCGTGTCCAATATAGTACAGGGTGAATTGAATTTTCAAATGAATTTTTGCTAGTTTTTTTTTTTTTTTTTTTGCATTTTCCATACTGTCCCAACTTTTTTCCTGAATTGGGGTTGTACAACACCACCATTTAAATGAAACAAACAAACAAAATGCTTTAAACACTTACCAAATGCAATCAGCACCAGTGTGTAGATAATCTATGTATGGAAGGCTGTTCTGGTCCCTGGACCAACATGAGGTAGAAAACACCATGCCTATATTCAGCCAGGGGATGGTCACTCCTGCTTACAAACAAAACTAATCAGCTTTCAATCTATTAGATTCTGCTGGAAACCTACTATAGCCGTATGCCCTTACATACTCTAAAAGCATTACTCATGTTCTCGTCGTTATTTTCCATAGCTTAGAAGATAAAAATGTTAAACCAGAAAAGGATTTAATGCTTACTGTAAAACGTTTCTGAATAAATTGTAGAACTGAAGGAGATTTGAACGGTGTTTAAAGGTCAGGAAAATCAGTCTAACCTGGCACAGCACCAAGGTGACGCAAGATGGATCCTGAGTTATTGGAAAGCACAGTAAGATTCCATCCATGCCTGGCAAAGTGATGATACGTGTTGAGCATGAAATACATTATGAAGTAAATAACATGACAAAACTTTCCACCGAAGTACTAAGATCAACTCCAGGTGAAGATACACAGCCTACATATTTGCACGCTTTTATATCAATACAAGTAAAAGGTCTTCTGTTTTACAATTCATCTACAATTAATCGGACTACCAAGAATACCAAATACAGAAATGAAATGTAGATGTATCCTACAGCAAGACAACAATGTAAAATATACAGTAAAAACATTTTTTTTTTAAATAAATAAATACATCTTCAATTAGTCACTTTCAAAAGAACCAAACATTCTACACTGCCAAAGCAGTTTTCTTTTGAATTAATGGAGTATCTCCATTTGGTCATTTCCTTGCTAAGCACAAATAGCAAAGTTGTAACTGCAATCCCTTGTGCGCAGTCTAGAAAATGTCCTTGCCTCTCTCCCATTCTCGTCTCGTCAAAGAGTTGAAAAGGGGGATCCAAAACACGGAGTATTGCGCTCTTTTTGATTTTTTTGCTAATCTTATTATTAGTAAAATATGCACAGTCAGAGTGTGATCGTGATACCGTTGTGATACCATACAAGACAGTTTCTTTAATATTTGACTATTTTCGATATAATTGACTGTGTGGATGAAAAATAAAAAACACAAGTAGCCCACAAGCCCTGATTTACTCCAGAGTTGTCTGACTGACATGATCAATACCTAAATTGGTCGGAAATTGCAGCAGAATAATGTTGGCGACGTGCAAAACGCACCTTTCAAGCTACAGAAATTCTGCTGTCTATTCGTCACCTTCCTCTGGCTTTGCACAGCCATAGCGAGAAGTGAAGCAAGCAGCAGGTATGGGCAGAAAAGCCCACTGGGAACACAGCAGCGGGAACAGAATTGGGCAGAAGACTTGGCTGAAAAAGGAGTAAGAGCTTTCACTGTGTTGGAATCCAGAACAGAACCTCTGGCAGTAGGAAAGCCAATAGCAAGGGCTGTTGACTACAATGCAACAGCACACTGAAGTACGGAAGCCCAGGGGTGCCTCTACTACAGCTGTGTCACATACAGAGACGGAACCTGAGATCAGTGGCTGGATTTCATTTTCTGAACTTGATGACCACTTCAGCAGAGAGTGCACGAATTTATGGAGATATTGGAGATCCAGATCCCCTCTGCCTCTGGATGAGCCCAAATCTTCTGCTGGGACTACGGCTGCTCCTATGGCCAGACTTCTCATTTTTCACATTATCTGTGTTACCTTCACATTCTGTGTTACCCAGATCAGGATGGGTTTCCCTTCTGAGTCGGGTTCCTCTCAAGGTTTCTTCCTCAAAAAACATCTTAGGGAGTTTTTCCTTGCCACCGTCGCCACTCAGTGGCTTGCTCAGTTGGGGTAAATTCCATTTGTTTTCTACCTGTTTGTCTCTGTTTATCTGTTCCCGTTTGTCTCTCTTTAGATGTTTGACTGTTTATACCTGTTTTTTATTTCTGTAAAGAAAATAAATGACTATTGTAAAAAGCGCTATACAAATAAAATTGAATTGAATTGAATAGAACTCAAATGCCACTGTCGAAACCTGGTTTGATAACAGACGAATAGCTACGAAGCTTGCAGGGTATCGTTTACAGTTTCACGGTCAACCGACACCAAACACAGGGTCCAGAAACAGGGTCCATCACTCAGTGGCACCAGATCCAAGCTAACTGGCTATATTGAGTGCAGAAGTGCGGTCACTACTACAAAAACAAGCAATATACACAAATCATACACAGAACAAAAAGCCTGACTGGGCAGTGGTTGCACAATGGTTAAGATGTTGGACTACTGATTGGAAGGTCGTGAATTCAAGGCCCTTAACCCTCAACTCCTCAGTTGTATAAATGAGATAAACGTAAGTCACTCTGGATAAGGGTAGCTGACGAATGCCGTAAACGGATTTCTTTTTTTCTTTCCTGCAAAAAAGTCGATGGAATGCATCTCATTTTAGATCAAAGAGACCAAAATGTCTAAAAGATGCAGATGCTTCCCAGCAAAGCTGTGGGGAGATGTGGTGAAACCTCTACGTATTTGGGTTTATTTTATGCACAATAGCAGTAATACTTCAACAATAGCTTTGACATTGCAGGACATGATTGATGCAGGTTCTTACTTTGAAAATGGCTCAGACTTGCTCACAGGAAACCCACTCCCATGAGTCTTTGAATCCACTCGCCCACAATGCACTGCAACATGGCATTCTTTTTCTTCGACAAGTCTCCAGTACTCTTGCTACAGAAAGACACACACACAAAAAATTGAGAAGTTAAAACAGAATTCTTGCAGGTAACGGGAAAAGATAGAGGTGCAGTCAGAACAATCGCTAATTTATTAAACATTTAATTTACATGAAATTGTCAAATTACAGCACAAAGTCCACTGCATACAACAAATGAAGACAAGACATTACAACACATTATAACACTCAATCATAGGGAGCCCTGGACTTGTTTCCCTGCAATAATACAGTCCCAACGAGGAGGGATGGGGGACAGTGAGACTCGAGTTTGCTCCCTGAAAGTAATCAAGGGACTTGTCTCTCAACACTGGGTGCTTAGTTTCCAGATGCCGAAGCAATTTTGAGGGCTTCATCGATTCGTTAGCAAATTTATCTCCGCATATTATACACATGGCGTTTGGATAGGACTAGATATTAGATATGACTCATAATATGTTCGGTTAAAGGCGGCTTTCTTTTTTTCCCTCCTTTTCTCGGCAGCAGCTGTCTCCATGTCATCGCCATCACTTGGTCTTTTCTTACCTCCTCCAATAAAGAAACTTTCAAACGACGTTTGTTTCACGCTCACGTCAACACTGGCTGAGCCTGTTACATGAGGTGAAACCAGTGTTTTCTGAAATCACACCCTCTATGTCAATTTGGATAGTAGGCCCTAAAGGGCAAGAATACAATAATACAATAGCATATATAGAGACATTTTCCCTAGAATGTTCTTGCAACTCTTCCACGGCCTGGTACTAGGTCACGACCCGGGGGAAATATAAACCAGGGCATTCCATAACTCTCCATTTCTTCAATTTGAGCCATTCCTTGGTGGATTTGCTAGTGTGCTTAGGATCATGCTCAGGATACCGTTGAAAGGTCCACTTTCAGTTCAACCTCAACGTTGATCTTCAAGCACTCTTTGATATGATGCAGAATTCATAGTTAAATCAATGAATGCAAGCTGTCCGGTCAGACTTGTGCAATCTCTTTCTGATAGTAGAAGCATGCACTTTGACAACAACAGCTGCAAGACTTACTAGCAGATCCTGTGATGAAATGCTGTGGTTCTTGGAGAATTCATTTCGCATCAGATGGTCTGCTATTGGGCTGAAATTGTTGGGACGGCCAGTCCTGGACTAATTGGCGGTCATTTGGCATCTGCGCCATTTATAGATGATTTTCCTTACAGTGGAATGATGTACTTCCAATAATTTGGAGATCTTTTTCAATCCCTTGCCAGACTCATAGGTATCCACTACCATTTTTTCTGAAGGCCTTACAGAACTAAATCTTAGCATGATGACACCACAGTTCAGTTTATTCATCTCTTAGGAAATTTGGTTTGCACAGGTGCCACACCCCCCATTAACACACACACATGAACATTCAAACTAAAGACATTATAAGAACATGAGGCCAACAAACTTGATGCAATGTCTGTTGAACTCCGATCACCTTGGAGGCAGTCTTAATCAGCTTAGACATTCTGTTTTTACCAGACATGCTAATACAAATCATACCATACTATGACATGGTAAGAAATAACAGATTCCATAAAACTCCAATAAAGCAGTGTCAGTAACACTGTACATACTTTCAAAGAATTCGTTTTTCTTAGGGAAAATAAACACCTTTGAATCTTCTTACAAATGGTATCAGTATTAGCATCAAAGTCTAATTTCTTATCAAATGTCCCTTCTATAAATGATCGTAGTAGATATAGAAATAGCAGACTTTCCACAGTCTACGATCATGTCTTTGGTCTTCGCTATGTTTAAGTTTGACTACAATTCTCACACCAATAAACAAGACAAAGTCCTCTACCACAAGTCCACGAGATGTCTCCTCGTTTGCTAGGAGGCTCACGATAACCATCATCTGCAAACTTCAGCATATACCCATGGTCAAATGCAACCGTAAGTGTACAAAATAGAAAGCCAAGGGGAAAGAACGCACCCTTGAGGGGAACCTGTAGAAGAACATAACTTGGAAGATGACAAGTTGACTGACTCAGACTCAGACAGCTGACTCTCACACACCGAGTCCTGTTCGATAAAATCCATCATACATAATTAAGATCCAGGTTAAATAGTCTAACAAGCTTTTCAGCTAACACATGTGGCCTAATTGTATTAAAAGCAGATGAGAAATCAATAAAAGCCAGCCGTGCCTTTGTTTTTGGGGTCTCCAAATGTTGAGCTACTAAACGCACAAGAGTAGTTAAGGTGTCTTCAACACCCCTGCCTGCTCTGTATGCAAACTGAAATGGATCTAACCCATCTTCTACATGCTTTAACATCTCCAATCTCACACCTCAATAGCAAAGGGAACACCAGACACTAGATATGAGAGGGGTATAAATAAGACCGGTTCCACCTGCACTCCATAAGCAGGTTCTAATCACTGGCACCCGATCTTGAACACCTGATTAAAAATGTATGGATTTGAAGGTGTGATAATGTCGGGGTGTTCTTACTTTTTCCCCCATGTGACTGATCGGTTTTGTTAATTGAAATTGTGAAAATTACTACAAAATGCCAATTTGATGCGTCATTTGATATTAATAGAGTGCATCACCTTTATTACGAGGCACTGTTTCAAACAGGATCAAATGTTTGCTTGTCCAAATGTCAAAAAAAGCCAACAATTTCCATGGGGTGTACTTATTTTTTTTTTTTTCCCACATGACTGTAGGTTGAAAAGAACATACCTCTACTTCAGCTGTGTCTGGCTCCTGGCTGAAGCACATATTCATGGTATTCCTGGCTGCCCGGTAGAAAGTTGTTAGAGAGAAGGATTTCCCCTGCAAATAAAAACACAGACTGAAAAAGCCCTACTTATAAAATGAGACTCATGGACAGAAAAAAGCACAGACTCTGCACCTTGTATATGCATTTGTGCAGATCAGTCAGTATGCCACCTTCTTTTCTCTCCTGCCGTCCCAGGCGGCCATTCCTGCCCATGGGGTCAAGCTCTCGGAGGCGTTCTCGCACACCACTCCGGTGAAGGGCACCGTTCACCAGGCCGTTCTTAGGTTCGCAGCGTGGTAGGAGCAGTGCAGCATGTTGCAATGTGTCCGCCTGTCCCTCCAGGGGGCCATGCCTCCTCTCCAGGCTCTCTTTCTCAGCCAGCACGTCCTTCTCCAGCTGAGCCCGCTGTGCCAGAGACAGTGAGTCATAAGAGAGCAGGTATTGGCAGTAGGCCTCCTGCAGTTTAGCGAGACGGTCCTGTGCGGAGCGTGGAATGCCCAGCAGGTCGGCGAGACGGCCCCACGTCTTCAGGTCCGTCACTTGCTGCATGCCACCCATGTCATTCAGAAGCTGAAAGAATCGGGCTAAGTCCAATTCACAGCCACCTATTAAAGAAAGAGTACGTTGGGATGATACTTTTTTTTTTTTTTTTTTTAACCCATTACAGGAAAGAAACCCATTCTGTCACAAGTAACTTCCTGTCCATGAGACAAAACCTCCTCTTCCAAACCATGAGATTAGAACACACTGTTCAGACAAACTCCATGGAAGGTTCATGTCAAAATTGGTATCAGGACCTGCAGACACCAGACGTTCAAATATCCAATTTGAATCTGAAAGCCTGAATAACTAAGGAACCTGCCAAGAGCTGGGTCAAACAAGACAAACGGTATGAAAGGTAGATTTACCAGACCAGTTAGAAGTCCATAAAATAGTGATTCCTGAATAGTGATCACATTGAAACATCATTCAGACCAAGTAAGCAACGCAACAAAACCCCCACAGATATAATCCTTTTCCCAAACAAATGAACCACAAAGAACACTAGAGAATTATTCAGTGGTTGGGGGGAACCTAAAAACACTACTGTAGATCTGACCAAAAATATGAGCAGCCAAAAAGTGAAAATGGGTACCACGCATGAGTCTATGCTGTAACATCCTGGCCTGCACCCAACCCACGGATGAAATGGTTTTCCCGGCTATTAGGAATCCAAGCAGAGCTAGGTCGGGTTTACAAAAAAAAGACTAAAAAGACAAATGATTGACATAAAGTAAATATAATCCACAATTAAGATACACCCAGAATATAGGAACTTTAAAAAGGTTTATCAAAGAATTTCAAGGTGGACTACTTTACATTGGCTATCCCATATTCAGGACTTCTGAGCCCAGACCAGCCCTGATCAACAAAATCATCCCTAAACCACCATGGTCTGGCAAGTTTACCTCAGAGAAGGACATAGGGAAGGAGAGGCATGCTTCAATTTACACCCCTTGGCTCAGGGACCATTCTCCGTGATCAAACTTTATGAGAACCTTCTACAAAGATCACACGTTCTGCTGACACTAAATTGAATGCTAGAAACGGTTCAAGACATAAGAACCTGACCTTGGCATTATGAGCAAACCACCGAGGAAGGATATGGAGAACGGAAGCGAACCACATTTGTAATAATATCTCAGCGTGAACAATTCTATTGATAAATGGAATTTGGCAAAAGCCAAACGAGTTTCTCGTTTGATGGACGGATGGAAAACGGTGCTAAAAGGAAACTCTCTTATTCAGCACTGATCCGCCTTCTAGTCATAGAAGCTGAGCACTTAACGGTCAGCCAATAACCTTAGCAAAGGGTTGAATCCCTAAAGACCCACAGTAAGTTGGCTCCAAACAAATCCATGATGATCCACTACCAATGGCTTCATCAGGATAGATGCTAGTTAAACAAAACACATACAAAGATACTACAAACCAAATCAAATTATTTAACATTTCTTAAAGCAAGGCTCCCACAGGTGAAGGTGGTACGGTACTTATGACTATCATAAAAGTATGTCTGCCTACTGGATAGGCCAAGGCCTGCATATATCTACACCTAATACACAAGGACATAATGCATGTAATAAGAAGCAGAGCACCATATGAAAGTTTAACAGACAGCAGGACATATGTGGCTTTTTCATATGAGGGTCCAGAGAGACAAAGCAAAGGACACCACCAATTAAAACAGTTCTGGATGATGGAGAAACCGGAGATGTTCATGTACATCAAAAACCCTGCACTTGAAACCCTTCATGTACCGAAGACAAATGCCACCCCCTGCTGTCCTAACCTAGTGAAAGAAAGACGAACTATTCACACACGTAAACATCTGGACTCACGATAACCGTACGCGAGTGATCACCACAGTAAGTAATCTCAGGCGGTCGAGGTTTAAATGCCACACATGAAGATATGAGAGGTGATCAAACGCTGATCATGCTGCCACATGATTGGCTGATTAGATAACTGCATGAACGTGCAGGTGTATAGGTGTTCCTAATAAAGTGGACACTGAGTGTAATATTAAATATGAATTAATTTACAGCGTTTTAGAAGAAGTGACATTTACTTTACTGTAATTGGAGTGACCAGGTGACCCAACCGAAAACAAACTGAACCGATTTATCCTCTTGTTCTTCATTGTTATGAGTAGTCATAGTTCTCATTATAGCCTTGTGGGCACTGTCTATGCAGTCAATGTGGGTCTTGTTGGAGTGGCACTGAGAGGCTGCCAGGTGGTTTTGATATTTTGTTTAAAATATAAATAAATCACAAAAATACTCTGTGCTCATGGATAAACCGTTGCAAACACAACACGGGTTTATTAAATGAAAAAAATTGTTAAATATAGGTGTGCAACAATTATTGGCACCCTTTTAGTCAATACTTTGTGCTACCTCCCTTTACCAAGAGAACAGCTCGGAGTCTTCTCCTATATAATGCCTGAGGAGGTTGGAGAATACATGGCGAGGGACCTGAGACTGTTCCTCCATACAGAACCTCTCCAGATCCTTCACATTACGAAGTCCACGCTGGTGGACTCTCCTCTTCAGTTCCCACAGGTTTTCTATGGGGTTCAGGTCAGGGGACTGGGATGGTCAGGGCAGGACCTTGATGTTGTGGTCAGAAAACCATTTTTGTGTTGATTTTGATATTTTGGATCATTGTTCTGCTGGAAGATCCAACCACGGCCCATTTGAAGCTTTCTGACAGAGACAGTCAGGTTTTCATTTAATATCCGTTGATATTTGATAAAGTCCATGATGCCATGTGTCCTAACAAAATGTCCAGGTCCTCTGGCAGAAAAACAGTCCCAAAACATTAAAGATCCACCTCCATATTTAACCGTGGACACGAGGGACTTTTCCATATCTCTACCTCTCCGTGTGTGTCATAACTACCTCTGGTGTTTATTTCCAAAAAGCTCTATTTTGGTTTCATCTGACCATAGAACCCGATCCCATTTGAAGTTCCAGTAGTGTCTGACACACTGAAGACACCCGAGTTTGTTTTTGGAGGAGAGTAGAGAAACCCTTCCAAACAGCTTGTGGTGATGTCGGTGACTTCAGATTGTAGTTTTGGAGACTTTCTGACCCCAAGACACGACTAACTTCTGTAATTCTCCAGCTGTGATCCTTGGAGAGGTTTTATCCACTCGAACCGTCCTCTTCAGTGCGTTGAGACGATATAGACACGCGTCCAATTCCAGATTGGTTCATTCCCATCTTCATATTTTGTGAAGCTTTTGCTGCACATTACAGCTATATTCATGTGTCTTACCCATTGTTATGAATGACTAAGGGAAGTTGGCCTATGTTTTACCGAATATTTATACCCGTGAAACAGAAAGTCATGGTCGAACAATTACCCATGTGGACTAAAATAATCAGTGGGAATATATTTCAAATCAATTTCTCTCATATGAATTCCTGCGGTACCAGTTGCACACCTATATTTAACAAAGATATCTATTTTTTAATAAACCCGTGTTGTGTTTGCAACCGTTTGATATCCATGAGAGCAGAGAATGTTTGTGAAATTTTATTTTTTTTCCACAAAAAGATCAAAAGGTTAAACAATAAAGACAATTTTTCACAGCCTTCGTTGCTCATATTTACAGAGGGTGCCAATATTAGTGAAGGGCACGGTGTGTGTAAATTGACCCTAATATGAAGACACTCCCTGTGTTTCAATACCGTTTGCTTGGCATGCTTGTCGGCTTGCGTTTGAAATCATTACCCCTTGGCAGAACTTCTGCCATTATCTTAAGGGCCTTTTCAATCTTTAATCGCAGCTCAAGTGAAGTTTGTTAAATGACCCCATGATGGGCCAGTGGATCAAGTCGAATATATTATAACACTATACTTAAGGAGCAGAGATTGCTTAAGAAACACTGCAGGCAGGTACCATTTCTTCTGCACAACAACAATCTGTTTACATGTATAAATAAAATTAGTTTCGCACTGCAAAATGCTCAAAGTCTTCTGGAGCAGGACAACGAAGCCGTGAAATGCAGCACCTGATCAGGTGGGTTCACTTGGTTTTTTTTTGGTGGCAGCCTGGGTAAGCACTTCTCATGGTCAAATTTGAACGTTTTATACGATTCCAAGCTCTGAGAACTACAGGCCTTCCTGAAAGATCTCGGACTTTTGCATGCGTCTCAGAAGTTATACGGTCTTCAAGTTTTAAACCTCGTTACCCCTAAAAGCGCAAAGAGAGAAAAGCGCAGTTAACGACTTCATTCTGACGGTGGCGCAGGAGCGTCACAGACATTTTGACAGCAGGTGTTTAATTACAAACTGAAATGAACAGGCTTCTGTCCATCGGACTACGGCACAATGCTATCCAACGACCCGATAAAACCAGACCTTCATTGTGTGAGGACGACTGTTTTTACCACTGCGTTTGTTAAAATGGCTCCTCACCCGGTGTCATTTGGGTTTTGTAACTATACTATACAACAATTTTGGCCACAACTTGATTTTTCATCTTTTCTGAAGTGTTTCGAAGCCAGGATTCTGCGGCAACTACCACCGTCACCACCCGTTTGTCAAAGGGCACTTATGGTGGACCACATACCTACACACGTTTAGAATGAATTGATGTAACTGCCAAAAAAAATGCTAGACTGTACTAAAGTAAGATTGAAAACATCGTTCCATTGTATATCCATACCGATTAATGGTGGCTCCTCCATGTTGATGCCTTGAGCACGTAGGTGTTTCTTGATGCAGGCAATTCGCTGCACGTTAGGGCCCCAGCGTCGGCCCAGCTTGTGCACATGTTGCACGTGTGAGACAAAACGCATCTCCTCTTTCAGCTTGCATTCAGGCCGCCACCCAGCTGGTGGAACCACACGAAAGAGGCCAAAGGGCTCGGCCCGCTCTCGTACCAGCTCCACGTACACCAAAGGGTCGTGGAATTCACGTGGGCTTGGATGGAACACAGGAACCTCTGTCATCTCGGGTACAATGCCACACTTGCCTCGCTCCTTGTCCTGAGCAACTTTGGGCTCTGCTGGTTTAGGAGATTTGGCTAGGTTAAGTGAGTCACTAGGGTCAGTAGGATTGTTTGTTTTGATAGGCTCGCTGGGTCTCAGAGGCTTGGCTGGTTTGGCAATTGTGGCTGGCTTCAGGACGTCCCTGTGGTGATGATGAGCTGAGGTAGCGGAGCTGCTCTTGCCCCGAGATGTGGCTTTACACTGCGTCCGTTTGACAAGCGGTAACTTCCCAGCAGAGGCTCTTTTGGGTCTCCGGGGTCCCGTTACTCGCAGTTCCATTGTTCCTGTATGCAAAGTCTTTTGAGCTGCTCTCCTGCTCCGTGTATCCAGAGGAATGACCTGCACCTTGACCCTTTTGACCTCCACTTCAGTCCCTGCTTGGCTCGGTTTAACCACCGCCATCTCCAGCTGCCTCTTCGATTGTCGCAGTCCACTGCGTCTGACTGTGGATGATGGTGGCAACTGTTTTTGTGTCCTGCTGCGACCAGTTTGGGCTTTTCCTGAGTTATTGTGCTGAAGGTGTGTGTTGGTGTGTTGTGAACCCAAGTGCCGCCTCGGGGCACTCGGCTCTAGCTTCGCCTCTTTCAACAGTCTGGCTTTGGTGTAGGTCACATGGCCCTTCGGGTATTTCACAGATTTGGTCAGGGGAAGCGGTGGCAAATCTTCCTTCCGTGCCTTCCGACTGTTTGCTGAAGCGGCTCGCTGGGGTCGGGTCACTTTATGGTGCTGGTGGGGGGGAAGAAAAAAAAAAAAAGAAAGTGCAAGCATGTGATTGTGATGATTGGAAAATAATAAATATTAATAGTGCTAAATTCATTTTGGTTCTGTCACCAAAATATGCAATAACACTCCAGTTAAAGAAATGTGGTTTAATTTGTAAAAACACTCCATATATTGACCATTTTTAGTAAGAGAAAAGCCACATTTCCCCACTAGAGGGCTGACTAAAGGCCTTGCTGCCCCTCTTTCGGGAGTGTGCGCACATCTACTGTGATTGTTCAGCCTGCCAATGTGCGAGTGGTGGGGGAGGGGAAGAGACTATGTCACCCAAACCTCGCCATCCACCAGCACACTCATTACCCACACAACTTGTCAAAGTAGTTTATGACACTCAACAGCGAACACTGTGCTTTTGTCTAGCTTTTATCTAGCATGACTAGCTCCAGTGCACCAAATGTGTGTCAGGGGAATGGGGGGGGGCATTAGGCAAAGATGTGATGACATCATGTGTTGCTATAGGCCTGCTGCAGACTGTTTTACTATGAACAGTACAGTTTCCAGAACTACAAAACCTTATGTACAGGCAGTATATATGATTTAAGGCACTCCCCTTACATTTCTTCCCATCCCTTATGGTCTAGCGCAACTGAGAAAATGCCTACATATACATATATAATATATATTTTAATCATAAGTAACAATCTCTTTCTTTTTTTTTTTTTTTTAACATGTACAACACATCTACACACCATGTATAATAGCGCACAAAATATTTCAGGGACCCCCCCTCACATAAGTTAAGTGTGCATCAACAATCATCCATTATTTATAGGCAACATTACCTGCTGTTTGTGTTCCAGTGCAGGCTTGCTGGGCCGGAGATTGTGTGTGCTTGAAGCCCTGGTTGTTTCTGATTTCCTCTCCCTTCCTTGGACTCGGTCTTTCCCCCTGACCCTCAGGCTTCTCTCCCTTTCCCCACTTGGCCGGGAATGCCCATTAAACACTGGCACACGGGGAGAGAGACAGCAATAAGTAAGGAGGAAGAGCCTTCACTTTTCCAAAGAGCATTTTTCGCACAACAGTTAAAAGGGAAAATCAGAATCTCAGTAAAGATCCATCAATTCAGGTAAGTAAATTAGCGATTAGACATACAGACAAGTTTCATTACGGCAGAAGAACAAAACACAGAGCACAAACAAAGGGTAAGAGTATATGTCTCGTAAGCGAATGCTACTGAACTGTCCGAATACAAGACATATATATATACACATTTATATACACTGCTCAAAAAAATTAAAGGGAACACTAAAAGAACACATCCTAGATCTGAAGGAATGAATAATCTCATTGAATACTTCTTTCTTTACATAGTTGAATGTGCGGACAACAAAATCACACAAAAATGATCAATGGAAATCAAATTGATCCACCCATGGAGGTCTGGATTTGGAGTCACACTCAAAATCAAAGTGGAACACTACACTACAGGCCGATCCAACTTTGATGTAATGTCCTTAAAACAAGTCAAAATGAAGCTCAGTAGTGTGTGTGGCCTCCACGTTCCTCGTATGACCTCCCTACAACGCCTGGGCATGCTCCTGATGAGGTGGCGGATGGTCTCATGAGGGATCTCCTCCCAGAGCTGGACTAACTCCTGGACAGTCTGTGGTGCAACGTGGTGAATGGAGCGAGACATGATGTCCCAGATGTGCTCAATTGGATTCAGGTTTGCGGAACGGGCGGCGGGCCAGTCCATAGCATCAATGACTTCCTCTTGCAGGAACTGCTGACACACTCCGGCCACATGAGGTCTAGCATTGTCTTGCATTAGGAGGAACCCAAGGCCAACCGCACCAGCATATGGTCTCACAAGGGGTCTGAGGATCTCATCACCTAATGGCAGTCAGGCTACCTCTGGCGAGCACATGGAGAGCTGTGCGGCCCCCCAAAGAAATGCCACCCCACACCATCACTGACCCACCGCCAAACTGGTCATACTGGAGGATGTTGCAGGCAGCAGAACGTTCTCCACGGCGTCTCCAGACTCTATCACGTCTGTTACATTTGCTCAGTGTGAACCTGCTTTCATCTGTGAAGAGCACAGGGCGCCAGTGGCGAATCTGCCAATCTTGGTGTTCTCTGGCAAATGCCAAACGTCCTGCACGGTGTTGGGCTGTAAACACAACCCCCACCTGTGGACGTCGGGCCCTCATACCACCCTCATGGAGTCTGTTTCTGTCCGTTTGAGCAGACACATGCACATTTGCGGCCTGCTGGAGGTCATTTTGCAGGGCTCTGGCAGTGCTCCTCCTGCTCCTCCTTGCACAAAGGCGGAGGTAGCGGTCCTGCTGCTGGGTTGTTGCTCTCCTATGGCCTCCTCCACGTCTCCTGATGTACTGGCCTGCCTCCTGGTAGCGCCTCCATGCTCCATACAGCAAACCTTCTTGCCACAGCTCGCATCCTGGACGAGCTGCACTACCTGAGCCACTTGTATGGGATGTAGACTCCGTCTCATGCTACCACTAGAGTGAAAGCACCGCCAGCATTCAAAAGTGACCAAAACATCAGCCAGGAAGTAGAGGAACTGAGAAGTGGTCTGTGGTCACCACCTGCAGATATCTATCTATCTATAATGTAATTCTCGGACTATTGAGCGCACCTGAATATAAGCCGCACCCTCTAATTTTAAGAAAAACTATTTTGTACATATACAGGCCGCACTTGTCCATAAGCCGCAGGTGTCCATGTTGTAACTGTCACGATTCGTGACGTATAACGAAGCAGGACGGATTCAAGTGCGAGAGCTTTTATTGAAACAGAGGAGAGCAGACTCAAGAGATACAAGAACCATGACCAACTCGATGAACTAAGCTAACTAAACCAACTAACCTAAACATTAACTATGACATGAAACAAAGACTCTATATCTATACTCTATAAACCACTTCTACATCTATATTCTAAACTAAGTCTATACAACTCGAAGCTATACTATCCTACTAGGCTATAAGCTAAGCTATAAGCTACTAGGCTACAGGCTAAGCTATAAGCTACTAGGCTACAGGCTAAGCTATAAGCTACTAGGCTAAGCTATAAGCTAGTAGGCTACAGGCTAAGCTATAAGCTAGTAGGCTACAGGCTAAGCTATAAGCTATGCTATAAGCTAACTAGCCTTGACATGAACTCAGACATGGACTATGGCTAGGAAACATGAACAAGAACTAAGACACATGGCATGAACAAAGACTAACTATATTCGCGATCTAATTCTAACTCTATATCTAATGACCCGCGTTGTGTGTGTCATGGCTCCCGGTGTATACATATATATATATATATACACATACATACACATATATATATATACACATATATATATACACACACACATACATACATATTATATATATATATATATATATATATATATATATATATATATATATATATATATATATACACACACACACACATATATATATATATATATATACATATACACATACACACACCAGCCAAACTGCTAACAGCTGCGGGCAATACCAAAACACACGTGACTCGACAACACATGACGAGACGGGGCGGAGACATGATGTCACCAATCTGCATTTCTCCGTGTGTTTTCCCTGATGAGGGGGTGTGCATGAAGTGCAAAACCACTGATCTGAAGAATGGAGTGTGAGCGCGTTAGATTTAACTCGAACAGTTTCATTGGTCCACTGTGACCTGTTGGGTCATTTCATTGGTCCGATGTGACGAGGCTAAACGTTTTGGCGGCGTGAAACTCGTTAGCCCGTAAAAATCTATAAATTAGCCGCATCATTGTTTAAACCGCAGTGTTCAAAGCGTGTGGAAAAAGTAGCGGCTTATAGTCCGGAAATTACTACACACACACACACACACACACACACACACCAGTATAATCTACATAATGTTTGAGAGTTTAGAGGCGAAATATTGCAGGGTTCTCTCCACTGAAACCGTGCATCAGCACTGAATCATTTTAAGTATGCCAATCTCTAAAACAATGATTTTTACATGGTTAGCTCTTCCTGAATGTTATGTGAATTAATAAAGTGTAAATAAGTACACCCCGTGGAAATTGTGGGCTATTCTGACATATTTGGACAAGGAAACATTTGGTCATCTTTGAATCGTTGCCTATTAATGATGATATTGTTCAAGTGAACACCACCATAAGCAAAATGAGCTTTTTCAATCATTTATTCAACAGGAATTTCAATAGATGTGATCATCTTCTGTGGAAAAAGTAAGTACACCCTTGTCCTCAGAAGCTAGTATTGCTCGTTTTAGCAGAAACAACTTCTTGTAGGCGTTTTTGCATAATTGTCCACCAGGCTTGCTGGAATTTTTGACCACACTTCCATGCAATATTCTTTCAGTTGTAAGATGGTTGAGGGTTTTCTTGCATGTTCTACACATTTCAAATCCCCTACAATATTTCAATAGGATTCAAATCTGGGCTTTGACTAGGCCGTTCCAGAACCCTCTATTTCTTCCTTTTTGACCCATGGATTTGCTCGTGTGCTTAGGATCATTATCCTGTTGAAAGGTTCAATTACGGTTCAACTTCAACCTTCAAACAGATGGCCTCACTTTATCTTCAAGCACTCTTTGATATGACGCAGAATTCATAGCTGAATCAATGAATGCAAGCTGTCCAGTTCCTGAGGCAGCGAAGCAGCCCCAAACCCTAACATTTCCACCACCGTGCTTCACAGTTGGTATGAAGTGCTTCTCCTGAAAAGCTGTCTTTGGACTGCGCCAAACATGCCAGTCCTGGACAAATTGGCAGTCTTTTGAAATCTGCGCCATTTGTAGATGATTTTCCTTACAGTGGAATGATGTATTTCAAATAATTGAGATCTTTTTTTCCCCCCTTCGTTAATTTAAATTGTGAGAATTAATACAAAATGTAAATTTTATGTCTCATTTGAGATTAATAAAAGTTGATCCTCTTTATTAATAGACACTGTTTCATGTCCAAAAAACCAAACCGTTTCCATGGGGGTGTCAGAAACCAATGAGGGTAAAACTACCTGTACATAAATTTGTATTTATTATTTACACCAAATGTTCAACACATTCATCCTTATTTTCTCAGCCTCGCTGTATCATGTTTTTGTAGATATTGCGCAACATATTTGGATTGACCGGTGTAGAGATCGAGAGTTCACTGCTGCAAAATGCCCATATTTTCCCCCTATGCATTAAATAAAGAAAGAAAGAAATATTTAAAAAGTTAATAATTCTGCATAAATTATTTTTGAATGGGTTTAAATGACCAGTGCAGGGATAAAAGAGACTTTTAACCACTTTTAGTCATTTCATTAGTTTCCAAGAACCATTAAAACATGTCCTATTCCCGACCTAATAAAAAAAAAAAAAAAACACAACAAAAACATCTAGTTAAAATATTAACACAAATACTGACATGCTTTTTGGTGTAACTTTTCTAAATGAAAGCTGCACTCGAACTTCCCCTGGGACCAACTTATCAACTACACTATCTGATTTCCAGCCAACAATGCACATAAAAGTCAGGTCTGGATCAGTGGCTTATTGAAAAAAGATAAGAAGGGAAAAGGGGTTGCCATTTCTGTAGAAAGCGCTGCGGCACTAAACTGTCAATTTCCTCATGTTTCACCCCGAGCTGCCTCTCAGAGTGCAGTTTCACATGCAGGTACAGTGTGCGCTGCGGCGGCGGCGGCGAGAGCGACGCTATTTCCAGCACGGGATGAGGAAGGGGTCCGGTCTCGAAACTCGTTTAAAGCAGCTTGGAAAGCAAAATCTAAATATCCAGCAATGCGAAATAAATGCGATGCTGTGCTGCAGAAGACGGATGTAAAGTAAGCGGTTGGATGCATGCGAGATTAAAGTGTCCGCGTGAACAGATTCACGTGTGCGGACGAGGATCGGGTGACCACCGTGTCGGATTACGAGGCTGATTGTGCCGAGTGAGCAACAGAGTCCAGTTACATGTAGGAGAAAGAACGTCTCACATCGAACATGGCGTGAAACAAACCCTAGTCCTTACATTGAGGGTCCCCCCCCCCCCCTTCCTTAATAAATATTCAGCACTTTCCATTGCTGTGAATACGGTATATACCGTGACTCCAGTATCCCTTTCTAAAGAAACTCATTGAATACTCAAAAAAAAAAAAAAAAAAAGTAAAACATTATGCTCCTGCTTCCCGTGTTTCCTTATGAGTATTCAAATGAGATTTTTTTTTTTTGAATAAATGACATTTATTGTTGTGCATTTTGAGGCTAGAGAAGCTCCCTATTTCTAATATTACTAATAATTATGTACATAATCTCCAGTGGCTCCTCTCGGTCACTTCTCTTATCCTGTTTTCCACAGAAAAAGTGTCAAATGTAGAAATCTGCAAATAGATACATCAAGGGAACAGAGGCCTCGGTTCCTGTGCTCATATTAGTTAGTTACTTCATATCGGATTGTATAGCGTTATACTGGATGGTGACATCATGAGCCTTTGTGTCTGCGTGCCCATGTGCAGCACATCTCAGGAAATATGAATTCCCAGTGCTACACGTCCAGTGTGCAGCACAATGTGGGAAATCTGACAGAGTGCTGTGTATAGACTCGCATCATTAACGGCATGGTGAGAAGGAAAGCAGAACCGTAACTCACCTGCCCAAAGCTATGATATGGAAAGCAAATGATCTGCTCTGGGGGTTTTTTCCCAAAGAAATTTTTAATGGACCTGCTATAATGTACTTTGTGCTCTAATGGAACATGTACAGTCAAATAGAAATCTATGGTATAAGAGGAAGAAGGGTGCCAGGAAGAGCCGAAAGTACCGTTTCCATTTGCGACGACTCTGCTCGAAGCTTTACTCCTGCGTGGAGTGACCTGACAGGAAGATGTGAGGTTACCGGCAGACGGTTTCCTTCGTTCATGCTCCTCCTCTTCCTCCTCTTCTTCTTCCTCCTCCTCTTCTTCATCGTCATCGGCGTCTTCGTCGTCGTGCGCACTCCCGAAGTACTTCATGTTACTGGGCAATGCAGCAGAACCTGGACCAGAACGAGAGACAAAAAGAGGTGAGGTTCGAGCGCTCGTGCACCAGAGAGAGCGGACGAAACAACAGCTCACATCCAGGGGCGAAAATAAAACAGCGCCACTGTCTTTGATGCAGTTTTAATCAAGAAGTATTCGGTTCCTACCTAAACTAGAAAGAAAAGGGGGGGGGGGGGATGATGAATAAATCTGGTCATAATACGTATTGCATATTTCAATACGGGTGCAGCTGGGATTAACAGACAAGTGTTAACATTGCCAAGAGGACAGCCGTGTTCGTTTTAATGAAGTGGGCATGCTGATAAAGTTTTTTATTATTGAACACTTAATACGGTCACTGCTGCACGGAAATCAGAAGACCATTTTTGCTCAGCATTTGCTCAACCCAAGATAAAAAACAAAAAAAAACTGCCATCTGCTTCAGCCACATTTCAGCTTATAAACTTCCAGAAAGCAGCTATTTTTATATAGCCTCATGGTAAATGGTCGACACTTATAATAGCGCTTTTCTAACCTTTGTGGTTCTACAAAGCGCTTTACGCTGGTTCTCATTCACCCGTTCACACACACCAATGGTAGCAGAGATGACATGCGAGGCGCTAACTTGCAATCGGGAGCGAATTGGGGTTCAGTGTCCTGTCCGAGGACACTTTGGTGTGTGGAGTCACGTGGGCCGGGAATCGAACCGCCAACCCTACGATCAGTGGACGACCCGCTCTACCACCTGAGCCACGGCCGACCCCCAACAACAATGGGCGGTGTATGTAACTCACGGTCAGGTAGTTTGGTCTGACAGGTTTAGGAGTTAAAACCCATTTTAAAAAAAAAAAAAAAAGCCTAATTCGACAAATCTACCAGAACAAATTTGCTAGTTTTGCTCCATTTGTGATTTGGGTTGCTTTGGATTCACACTGCACTGGCTGAAAGGTGTCTAAGGGCTTAAAACATCTTCATAAAACTCTTACGTTTTATGCAGTGATGGACAAAATGCAACAACAACCACAAAAAAAAAACAGAGCTAAATAAATGATCACATAAACGTAATATAGAATCAAATAACCAGTTTGAAACATCGTGCTTCTCGTGTCTTGGATATTTATTTTCTCGTTTTTGTTCGTCGATCCGAATCTCCAGGACACACGGCGTTTCCACGGCTCCTACGCCTCCCAGCATCTCTTCCGACATACACGTCATGGCCGGTTCTCTTCCGGCAGCTGGGTCAGTTCAAGGGCGAGTCACTTTCTCACCGCTAAATCAACCCGAGATGGAGTTCACTGTGAACCTCAGAGTGTCCGAGACCGGTTAGTTTGGTCTGCACCCGAGTGCAGCGGTGTTCCTCCCCACACTGAGGGTAGGAACACACCCGAGTGTGATTCCAACAGACTAAACACTACATATGTAAAAGCACCCGAAAATATCATGCTACTGCACCTTTCAGATCAATATGCTGCAGAAGAGATACAGGTAAACAGACTGTTTTTAAATCAGTTCTCATGGATTTCACCGATTTTGTACTGGATTGCATGCCTACACTCCCCCGAGGACCAACTACTGCTCGGTTTAATGCCAACTGATCCCCCACTGCCATGGAACATCCTGCAGCTCAGTCTTTCACTTCACTTGTCTTTTCCAGGCCGGGGACAGCATAGAAGGGTTAACGGTGGAGACAGCAGCATGGCCTCAGTCTCCCTTCATCCACGCTGCTCCTAATCCTTCCTGAAGGCTCTGGAGCTCATAATCGAGTGGCTGTACTGAACCTCTACACATGCCCTCAATAGCCATTTACGCGAGGAGGGTCACCGAGTGCGTGCAACCAGAACTGTGCGCTATAGCGTGTGTGTGTGAGTGTGTGTGTGTGTGTGTGTGTGTGTGTGTGCGCACAGTAAGAAAGTCGTTCTGATAAGAATGTGAAAGGAAATGAATCTGAGATCAAACCGAAAAGACTGAATCCCAGTGCCCTCAATTCAAGGTCCTGTTCAGGGTACGCCGTTCAAAATTCCCCCTATAGAAAGAAACACTAGGTGGGTTCTCGGGCTGGTCGGACACTACTGCACTTTCCCCCCCTCACATGGAAGTCTCCTATTTACTGGAGCTTCAACGCGAGGTCAAAGCTGCCGGGTCTTTTCGCTGCTGGTCGGCATTTACAAAAGCGATGTTTCGGTAGCGTTCGGACCCTCTTCCGGTTCCGATCGATGTCTCAGACTGCGGGATGTCAGTAACGTTGGGACAGTCTGACCGCGCTGCGGGTTTCTTTTCGGGGGGATTCGTCTCCCGTCGATGAAGCGCATCGTGTTGTGAAGAGACCAACGTTGCCGCTAATTTGGCCGTGAAGTTTCAGCCATGCCTGCTGTGGTCTATACAGGTCATGATCCCTTTAACACTTTCCACTTTCCAAATCAGAGATGGGATTTGTTTAATCACAGGACCAGAAAACACGATGGCCGATGCTCTGACTCATGTCCAGTGTAACTGCTTCGTGTGCGTGTGCGTGCGCGCGCGTGTGTGTGTGTGTGTGTGTGTCCATATAGTTTTGCCATTTCTTCTTAATTTCATGGTGCAGGAGATGGAGATAAATGGAGTAGGAACATTTAAAGTTACCGAGTATTTGACTGAAAATGTAATTCGGTGTCCTTTTCTGTATTATGCACTTGGTGTTATGGCAACGGGCTTGTTTTTCAGTGTCGGAGATTGTGTGTGTGTGCGTGTGTGCGTGCGCGTGTGTGCGTGTGTGCGTGCGTGCGTGCGTGCGTGCGTGCGTGCGTGCGTGCGTGTTCTGTTTCTTTAGAGGTGAGTGGAGAAAGTGCTGTAGTATCAATGAGCAGCTTCGTGTCGAGCGAGAAATCCGATGTGGCTGACAAGCGCATGATCCACACTTCCGCTCCTGTCGCTTTCTTCTTTGGGCTTCATTTTCCTTCCTTTTCATATTTGAATGATTTTTTTTTTTTTGATTTTTTTGCATTGCAGCACTCATCACTACTCATCTCCGAACACATCTTCTATAGATCCATCCATCCATCTTTTATACCGCTCACTCCTTTTCAGCGTCACGGGGAACCTGGAGCCCATCCCAGGAAGCGTCGGGCACAAGGCGCGGTACACCGTGAAAAGGATGCCAAATCTTCTAAATATCATTATCCAGCTTATAATCATTACATTTGCTTTGGTTGCTTGTGTATGTTAGGGTTTATTTGAGGTATTGAGTGTCCCTCATTTGCTGATTTCCATCTATAGTCCAGAATAAATCCAGCAATTACAGCATACAGATCAACCATCATCTGAAAATATTATAGTGCATTTTCCTTTTAAAAAAAGAAAGAAAAGATAAGCTCCGTGTTCAATTTCGACACGTGCCATACCAATCAGCTCTGAGGACAGACCACATAGTAACAGTGGAGAAGAAATGATGAAGAGTAAATGGCACTGGGAAAGACGCTTTCGTTTACACCCTTTATGAACAGACATTCATTATTCAACTTGGCCCTTTATCAAGAACACAAGACGGGTCTGATCAGTCCGCTCGGTTTGGTTGTGTGGTTGTATGTGTGTAAGGAGATCATTTACCTTCAGTCCGCCATGTTTGCTCTGGCTTGAAACGACTGCCCGAGGCAGGAACGTCGGAGAATGATGGAGAATGGAAAAAAAAAAACGTGACGACGCCACATTACAGCGGTAACTAATACTCTTTGGGGAGAAAAGGTACCATCTAAAACAAACGACTTTCCCTCCATTTAGCCAGCTAAGAAACCTCGAGGCACGCTTTTTCCTAAGAGTGTAATGTAGTGTCGTTTCACGTAAAAACATATTATTGGACACCTGCTACAACTGAACGGAGACCTCCTTGGTTTCAAGACGGGAGCGTTCAGAGCTCCCCAAGGTCGACGTATTTAAAGTAGGTGAAAATTCCACTCAGGATTCCCAGGAAGTGTAAAAACTCCGATGGTGGGATTATAATCCCATTTCTAGATCAGTTTCGACAACACAGAGTTCTCTGGACCAGCTATGGAAAAGGTAAAAAAAAATATATATATATATATATATAAATAAAGAAATTGAGCGTGTCTAGGAAGAATGTCGTCCCTGTACCTTAACCGCTAGAATGATCAGATAAACCGCAAAAATAAACCCCCCTCTTCTGGGGTTTCGAGATGGAGAGGACTGAGGTTAAACAGATTTAGAAGCCGTAGCTCGACACTCAGCGGTTTGTGCCAGAACGACAGTAGCAATCACTGCACATCTGGGACCGCAGCCAGCACGCAGCGCTGTCAACGAACGAGCGGCAATGAAATCCGTTAACCGCCATCCGGCTGACGCGAACGGCGGTCTCTAGACGTACGGCAGCGGTTTTCCTCGTGCCGCTGTTCGCTTTTTCCGTCCCGAACCGGTTCCCGTGTCTACATAGTGGCTTACCTCTTAGACAGAGGAAGGTGAGGAAGTCCTCCGTTTTGGGTTTGCACTTGGTGAGATCGCTGAGAGGAAGGCTAGGGCTGGGCGGTATGGCCTCGAGGAGTTTAACCGGAGTGGCGTGAGGAGAGCTCGGCTGAGATTGGGCAAATTTCCTCTGTGCTTGCAGCCTCGGTCTGGGGAAAGAATAAGAGATGTGCAACACGTCGTGAGTAATTCAAGCTGGAACACCAGGCAATGTACTAGAACACTGAATAAATATAACGTCATATATTCACACACAAATATACATACACAGTCGTGCCCAAACGTTTGCATATCCCTTGTAGAATCTGCTAAAACTTAATACTGTTAAGAAGATAAGGGGGAAAAAAATCCCATGTTTCTTATGTAGTCCTGTCCTGAATAAGCCATTTCATATAACTGATGTTTACATATAGTCCACAAGAGAAGATTATAGCTGAATTCATGGGGAAAAAAAATAAAAATGACTCTGGTCAAACCCATGATTCTGAATACTACGAGTCATTACCTGGATGATCCACTTAGGGGAGGGGGGGGTAAACTTTTGAACAGGATGATCGGTGTGAGTTGTTAGCATTTCGTCTTCTGGGAGACACGTAACCTTCATATTTAGCATCTGAAGGGCATTACTAAATGAAATAAAACAATGATTTACACTGATCATCCTGTTCAAAAGTTTACACCCCTTTGGCTCTTAATGCATCGTGTTACCTTCTCGAGCATCAGTGAAAGTATATATAATGGCGTATTGGCCAATGTCTAGGGTTCTTCAGTGTCTTGTTACATCGGTGTCAAATCAGAGCTTTCTAGGAATGATGTGCTTCCGTAGCGTTTGAGTGTAGAAAGTGTCCAGATTGTGCGATTATAAATAGCGCTGTGGAGACGATGTAGCGAGAACGATGCAAGTGATCAAGTTAAACAGAACTGTAGAACGTGGTATTGTTGGAAATCACCAGAACGACATTTCTGCCATTATAAATCAGCACGGTTACCATTGAAAGATGTACATTCCCGGTTATTCTAGTAAGCGTGCTCGGAAACGGACGAATTAACGAGATATTTCAGGCTCTCCTGAGCGGCGCGGCATATAAGCGTTTCTCCTACGGGAATCCCGTGGCCGGGAGCCAAGAGAGCAAAACCTGCCCGTGCTTTCTGGGTGTGGAGGGATGCTATACTCTCTCTTCCCTGTGCATCACGGCGACGCTAGGATACAGCGGGAGTCTGTGAACTCGTGTATGCAGAAGAGGATAGACAGCACGCGGAGCACTGGTGCAAAATCGGCCGAGAAGGATTTCTCGATCGTTTCGAATTCTTCACAGGTCAGTGTAATAAAAGCTGGTTATAGAGTGAAGCAACGAGTTTGGAGTGAATGTAATTCCATCGAGGAACACACGGAGTTGAGACGGTATATGAAAATGAAACGGGCCTTTTCTAAAACAGCAGCCACAGACATGAACTTGGCAGCGCAGGTCTCTGCAGCACCACTGATAGCGCTACTTAATTATAATCCCATTACGAGACCATTAGCAATCCTGGCCAGGTTATCTTGCTTACACCGGCTGTAACGTCTTTCAGACAGTCGGAGTGGTGTAATCACAGGGCTACGGAATTTAAAGAAAAAAAAAAAAAAAAAAGCTTGTTTCAATGATCTCAGTCACACAACTTTAACGTCGTGGATCAGGTGGTAGAGCGGGTTGTACACTGATCGTAGGGTCGGAGGTTTGACTCCACGTGCCGAAGTGTCCTCGGGCGAGACGCCGAACCCCAAATTGCTCCCTGGCAAGTTAGCGCCTTGCATAGCAGCTCTGCTACCATCGGTGTGAGAGTGTGAATCAGTGTAAAACGCTTTGTCGAACCACTAAGGCTAAAAAATAAATAAATAAATAAATAGCGCTATACAAGTGTATTTACCAAAATGTTAGACCGTGACTCGTACAGACGACGCTAATACCGGTCTCCAATTAGTTTCAGTTCCAGATGGGATAATGACGCAAATAAAACCACTACAGAATCCTCAGGTAGAACGGTTCTTCCTTTTTTTTTTTTTTTTACTCTTTTCCTTTTTGCATTCCATTTGAAATCTTACCTCCCAGAGAAACCCAGGTACCGCTGTTAATCATTTCACGTGGCATTCTGTTGCCAATAATCCCTGGTGCTGCCGAAGCCTGCGTCACATTTACTTTTCCGCTTATTTCCCCGTTTTCCCGCAGCTTGAAATAGCTTAGCGCGGTGTACTTCAGGATAAAATATTCACACATTCATAAGCCCTGCAGAAATCTTTCAGAAAACAAGGCTGCGGAATTTATGACAGAATTATAGCGGGGGTATAAGTATTGAACACGTCAACATTTGTTTATTTTTTATTTATTTATCCAGTAAATATATTTCCAATGAGGGGATTCACATGAGATAATACCAAGGTCTGGTGAAAATCTCCAAGAAATCCACACGTTAAAGTCCATAAATCAAGTTCTGTGTAATAAAGCGGAATGACACGGGGAGAAGAAGTTTTGAACACGAAATTTATTTCATACCTAGTGGAGAAGCCTTTGTTTGTAAAATTCATGTGAAGAGCCTTATTGGAAATATAGTTACTGAAAAATATGTCGATGTGTTTGATACTTATATCCCCCCCTACCAGCCCCCCCCCCCCCCCCCCCCCACTGTGTGTCAAAACTAGTGGACTGGCATTAGGAGGTTGTATGTGACTTTATACGAAGAAGAGCTTAATAGATCATGATATCATTTTTTTTTTTTAAAACATCTTATTTATTAGCCCATTTGTGAAATGCAAAGAAAGTCGTAATACGTGTATTTTCCACGTCATTAAAAAGACCATTCCTTTAATTAAGACGTTGCATTACGTAAGCGGAATTATTCTTCAGAACATTCGGGAGACCAAACGGACCACCGACGCTTCGGTTATTCCGCTATTAAAAAAGCGAACTGCATGGTGAACACACTTCCCAGGAAGAGAAGAGAATACTCAACGAATGTGAAGGCTTTACCGTCAGTAAAGACACAACGCTAACTCTGGAGATGAGGCTGAAAAACGACTGATACCACAGTCTCAAACAGTGGACCCGCAATAAGAATGAAACGCAGGTCTTCTCCGTTCCATGTAAAAACACAGTGTTCGACTTCATAAAAACATTGATGTAATCTCCCTGGTTTAGAGCTCAGCCTTACATAAATCCTCCAGTAATGCTGTATAAAATATTTATGCTCATGAATGCATTATGAAGGCCCAATGTCAGTACCCTTCGAATAAAATGTTACCAAATACACTTCGCCGGATATCCCCCCTAAAGCTACTATCAAAACCCATCTTCTTAGAACTTTCCCTAGATTTCACCCGGTGTGTGCGTTTAACCCTTTAGAAGTGAATGTTCAGGAAGCTTTACGGCATCTTTCAGGCGGAAATAACAGTGGTGTGAATTCACCGAGAGCTGCAAGACCATGACGTTAATGCTATAATAATGTCATAGTTCCTTATCATGATCGTCATATACGTGATGACCCGTTCGAAAACGCTCGAGCTCGCACACCTCAGACCGTGTAGAGTCGGAGCAGTGGTGCTGGGGTGCGGTATGGGGCAATTACCTGCATGGGAAAAACAACTGAAAACGACCCGTCATGGTCTGTTCACTGCTTTGCAGCGGATGGCACACTTGGCTCTCGAATTTTAGAACGATAAAATATATATATATTTACATCGAATGCATTCATGTCACTGGAGATATATGAAGCGAGTGCGTGCCTTTGTAGGTCATGTGTGCACGGCAGTGGCGGTGGATGCACTGAAGGTGTAGCTGCCCGAGTCTCGGTGCTCAGGCGATTATCCGGCGCGGCGCGGCTTAAAGAGCGGCGGATGTTTTCGAGACATGAGAGCATGAGCAGCCCCCGTTTCTCTCCTGTGAACACACATGCCGACTCCGGCTTCCGTTAACCTTCAGCTGACGATGAAAGCCTGTAGAGCTGGAGCGGCTAGAGACAATAGTGAAATAGTTGAGTGCGATCAGTGCCGTGGAATGCAGCGACTCCTACTCAGCTCGAGGGCTCGCCAGTTCCGTCATGGCCGCTAATAAAGAGCGTTAGAAATGACCGACTGAAAGATCGTTACTCACCTCTTTCTCACTGGTCCTTCTCCTGAGAATTCACTGTCGGTCTGAGCGGAGCGCCGAGGCCTTTCCGCCTTGCAACCGCTCGCGAAAAGTCCCGCTTTCACTCCTGACCCATTGAGATGTCCATTCACAAAGGAACCTGAGGCGAAAAGCGATTAGGTTAGACAGACAATCGGATGAACATCGCGTTAATACGTGAACTCGTTAAAACGCGCCGTTGACGTCGGCGGATCGCGGCTTTGGAACCCCCGCCGCATGGCCGTGCTTTCTCTTCAGGTTTTGGGAGTGTAAACGAGGCATTACTCTGCCCTGCGGACCAGTGCGACACTAGCGAATCGCGCGGGAGGAGGTATTCGACGTGTTGATCCGAGGGTGTACGGATTGAAACGTCGTGATGGCAGATGCGACGCCGACAGTCGTCCTCCTCTCCTCTTGGGATCAGTGGTGTGATGTGAGGTCATCTAGCTAGGGGGTGAAAAATTCAGAAGGACGATATTGGGAGGAAAGTCGCTGCACTTTACACCCTAATCGCGCTTACGTTCACCAGCCCCCTCTATTCCCCCTCTATTCTCAGCCTTGGGTGCTCCATCCACAAACCAGGTCATAACCTTCAGAGCACTGAAGACTGAAATCTTATTGGCTCTCTGTACTTCCGTGCACTGGTTTACAGTCTGGAAAATGATTTCTGACCATGGCAACATCATGTGCTGCCATGGTCAGAAATCTATTTGGCCAATGGGAAAAGCTTCTGTGGTTTCTCATCCACCATGTCAGAAGAACGACTTCTTACACAGTGCTTTAAAACCCCGGCAATTATGCTGGACCTCATGTTACTCGCACCAGCACCATATAACTACCATGTCAGTGTCAGTGCTGAGAATTAAACCCCACCCCAAATAACATCTGCGCAGTGGTGGATGAAAGAGGGGCTGACAAACAGTGCACGGTAACCGTACCAAAATAATCCCGATGGTATATTTACAGTGTGGCTACACAGTACATGAACACCACGAAGCGTATACAAGTGTAGATCTGTTCCTATAGACCTGACTGCTTCAGAAAATATTTGTTTTATTTATTGCTCCGTATCCTTTTCCACCTTCGGTGACGTGGCACTTCCATTACTCAAGGCCGACATCAAAAATATTCTCGTTTGTGCCGTGACACGCGAAGTACCGTGTACACGGAGGCGCTCTATTAAAAACGATCCCTTTTTTTTATTACATGATCTCTTTATCTGAACAGAACGGAGCACACACACACCGAGGAACGCGTTTTTACTCGCGCCTCTAACATCAAGAGATCATCATCAAAGATGTCAAGAGCGTGTTATTAGTGGGGACGGTGTTCGAGAGGTTCGGCGATTAAAAGGAATACGCGAGCAAAACAAACCGACAGAAGACCAGCGCGGATTTTCCCCCAGTGCACAGTTTTAAACATCTCGGTTTGCATTAAACAGTTTGGGTTCGTCTATATACTGTATACTACGCCACCATACCGTGGAGAGGTCGCCCTGCTGAGTCGACATGAACACGAGAGCGACGCCGAATACACTTCCTGGAACGTACACACCGGAGCGTGTGTGTGTGCGGGGCATGAGAATTTATCTCTGTGAAGTTTGTTTCCAACATGGGGTTTCTCCGGGTTCCTTCGATACCTTACACACAACCAGGGCCATAAATATTTGGACAACCTACCGAGTCTGAGCTCAAAGTGCGATCGGAGGGTGTTTACATTCAAAAACAGAGGACGACGCGCGATCATGACGTGCACACCGCTTTCGGGGGCTCAAAAGTATTCGGACAGACCAGCGATTATAAATTCAAGTCGTCGAGTTTAATACTCGCTTGTAAACCCTTCGCAGCCAACGACTTCATGAAGTCGTACATAAATCACCAGATACTGAATTTCGTTGCCTGGTGATGTACTGCAGTGGTCTTGGGGTCAGGATTTTTGAAGCGTCTGGCTGAATTCTGAGCAGGTAATATAGCCCTAACCACTTTAGAATTGATCGAGTCACATCAACAATAAATACAGCGAACCAGTTCCTCATGTCCACGTCATAGCTCCACCATGCCTCACAGATCAGCTGGTATGCTTCAGATCACGAGCAGTCCTTTCTCTTCGCTTTCCGTCATTCTGCCACAAAGTTGATATTTGTCGCATCCGTTCACTTCTTAATAAAACATTCATAACAAAGGGACTCATTTACACCTGCTTGGAAATAATTTTTAAAAATCTGCTGTTTGTTTATTTATTTATTTATTTATTTTTTAACTTTCCACCTTCAGTTATGTGACACTTGGCACTCCCATTACTCAACGCCTATAAATAAAAATTAAAATAAAGTTAATTTACGCAGCGACATATCAAGTACGGTGTACACTGAGGACCTAGATTAAAAACAAACTTTTTTGTGTGTGTGTGATCTCTTTACCTGAACAGACCTGTGCACACACTGTGGAATGCGTTTTTGCTCATGCCCTTGAACATGAAGAGATTATTATCTGTGCTAATGTTTGAGAGGGCGACTAAAATTACACCTACCTAGAATGTTGCTTGATCTGGCAAACTGTTCTGAAGGTTTTTTTTTTTCCTCCCCCTCACCAGGGAAATTGCTCCTCCGTCATCCTCCACAGATGTTCTCCGTGGTCTTTCTGACCTTTCGGTGATCCTGAGCTCTCCAGAGAGTTCTTCAGATCAAATAATTGATTTGGCCACACCTAATGTTTGTCTTGTTCTCTCTCCGATGGGTTTGTTTGGATCTGTCCACCGGATGATGCTTTGCTTCACTTCACTGGCAGGAACAGCACTTTCCTTTAGATTTCACACGGGGAGTGAACAGCAACCGATTCCACGTGCGAATCCACACGTGAAACCAACTCTAGGGCTTTTATCTGCTTACCTGTCCGCGTTCTAATGAGACGACAGCAAGCACCTGGCCGCGGAACGACTGGGCAGCCGATTGTCCGATCACTTCTGACCCCTTAAAAAGGTTGCGCCACATATAAAGTGCTGTACGAGCTGCACCGCTCACCAGATCCGGATATGAACAAGTTAACGCTGAATGTCTGACTTTTGCGTTTGTTATGTAACGGATTCTTTCCTTATTTAATTCATTGTTTCATTTCCCCTCCACTATACTGTGGTAGACAGCTAAACATGCAATAACTCATTTCCTACACACGATGTTATTCACGACAGAGCCAAGAAATGACAGAAATGTACTTGGGTCACCGAACCGGTTTCACGTAGGCGAAAGGATTCAGGCCCTGCTTCTGTGAAATCAGCCTCAACTGCTACGGTACAGAAACAGGACGAGCAGGACACTGAACCGAGGACAGGCGAAACCGCAAGCAATTAAAAACCTCGGGCTTTTATCTTCATTTTCCGATTCAGAAGTATGAGGCCTACTTATAATACATCAGGCTCTGTATTAGCTTCGTTTGTTTTCTGATTGAATCGGTTAGCACGCCCAACTTAAAGAACAATACCGTTTTCTCTCACAATCGTCTAATCTGAAACGTCATCACAACAGACCAAAAGAACGCCAATCAAATACCCCCCCCACACACACACACACACACAGCAGTCTAGTGTTCCGACGCAGTTAAATGAACTCGACTAAAAATAAAAAGAACTCATTATACAAGTATACTGCACACTATTTACTACCACATATGTGTATTTATTGTATACACAAACCCCTCCCCCAGCTCGGTCCGGAAACTTCCTCTTCTCTCATTCCGTGTGTGTATACCTGCTCACAAAAGACCTTTTGTGTATCCATTTCAGTTCTGCGTTTGACACTGGCTATAGTGTAGCTGACTCATGACTATGGCTTTGCCCACGATGACCCGCTCATGATTTGGATTGTAACCAATGGAAATGTCTAAATAAAGACACTTTGTACTCACATCCTACCGACACACACACACACACACACGGAGTTGGAAAACTGTAAAAGAAATGATGTAATTCAGTGAAAGCATAATAACCAATATTGCTTGCATGAGGATAACGGAACACGCAGCTGACTTCGCTCATTAAACCGCAGTGACTCGGGTGGAACGTAATGCACCCGGAGCATATGAACCCCACAGGAGGGAATGATTCAGGCTCGAACGTACTCCACTAACACACACTCGGCCAAATCTCAACAGAACAAGATCGTTCTTAATGTCGCGCCGAGTGGCTAAGAAAATAATGAATAACGACGACTGCGTGAGGTCATGAGCGGGTCCTGTCCGGAGTGGTCTCTTCCAGGACGGCAATGTCGTCATCCACAGGGCATGAGGGTCACTGAAAAGTTGGATGAACAGGACACTGACTAGATTACTGCTGTCCATGTAAACGTAGTTATTGACCTTATTCTGAATAAGAGAATATTCTGATTAAGGTGTTTACAGGAGTTGCTTTTAGAATATTCCGTCCACGTTCCCGTTTGACATGTTACAGAACATCGATCGGTTAACGGCACACGTCATTACGTACCCCCCCGCGCCACGCCGTCCCTCCAGAATTTCCCATATCGACATACAGTTGGTGTTTGTTTATGGGACCGTATACCGTTCTGGGTGTTTTTATTACGATTTTTACGAACGCTTCCATTGCAGTTAATCATTTGTCACGCTGTACGTGCTAATAGACGGCTGCGTCCCAAACCGCAAAAAACAAAAAAGAAAATACAATTTAAAAACACCATTCCTTGACAAATCTACTCTGCCAATTTTATCTCGTTCTCTTCTGCCACATGATGTTATATAAAAGCTTGCTTTAAACAAGATACATCAAAGGATTACAGGATTAGTGCAGTGGTCTGACCCGGAATGGATTTAAACGGCTTACGTGATGTTTTGGGAAAACATCTAGGATTTTATATACAGGATATGACAACCATGACGAAAAGGTCATGCGGTTATTTTTATACCTTGGACTAACTGCATTTGGTGGACGGATATTCTCCGACATGTTTGGAGTGGGATGGGGATGTGCAGCTCAAGGTGTTAGGAGGCGAGTTCATTTGGTGAGAAAGTCTTCCCTCCTCGACCACTAAAAGATCATAGTAAGTGTTTTGTGTGCATTATTTAATTACTGCAAAATCTCACAACGGGCACCTTCTCTCAAAGTCACACAATAGCAAATTAAAGTTATTTGTAGTATTAAAACGACAGGGGTGTGTTTTACTTCTGGTGCGTAGGACACATTAGTATCTTTGTTTTGCAAAATAGGGATTTGCAGGATTATGTAGTTTAAGAATGAAAAAGGGTGCGGCTCAGATCTTCAGGCAAAACAAACTGGTTGTTTGACAGGCGCGACTCCCGTGAGCAACGCTTTTATCCGAATTTCAATCGAGCAAGGTTTTGGTCTTAAAAAGAGGATAAGAAAAGGAGAAGTACTCACGCTTTATAATTCCGGTTCCATTGTCGCCGCGGCGCTTCTGAGCTCTCTTGAACTCTTTGAGCGAGAGATAGAGCACTCGCCGCACAACTCGCTCCTCCGACCAGGGGATCCCGTCGTTGTCATCCTGCGATTAAAAAAAAATAATAATTCAACAAAAATAAAAACAGAAACATTAGCTCCTTCAACTCTCAAACCTGGTGGCAAGTTCACACTCGCGTTCCTCACAACAGGTCTGTAGTTTCCTGAAGAATTCGTAGTAGTTACTGAATAATACGCCTGAAAATAAATAACTGAATGATAACCTGGGTTAGACTTCAAAATAAAAGCAATATCCACTTAAGCCAAGAACCTTAACTGTTCTTACTACTTCATGTACAATTTGTGCTGCCTGTAATATCCAGACTGGAAAAATACGACGACACAATTATACTAATAATAAAATAATAAAACATAGCTGCATGCAGCAATTCTGAGGCCAAGCCTGACCGAGGTAAAGTGAGGAGATGAACAAGTATTGTTTCAAAATGGTCATGATTTTATGAGTTCAGAAGCACGAACAAGTGCTTGTTTCATATCTTGTGAACACTACGTGATGCTGTTCTGAAACTGAGCCATTACCCTCTAATCATGATGTCGGGGGGGGGGGAAAAGGGAGGGAAAAAAAAAAGCTTAAAAAAAAAAAAAAAAACTTTTTGTTTTGGGGTTGGGGGGGGGGGGGAAGGGGGAAAAAAAACAAATTTTCTTTTTTTTTGTAAAACAAACCCGGCTTTGGGGGGAAAGAAAAACCAACCCCCGGGGGGGGGGGGGGGGGGGGGGGGGTTTTCAGAAAATTCAAAATGGTGGAAGATCTAGTCAGGCACAAATTAAAACCGCGCTATGCTCGGACTCGGAACGAGAAATTTCTTCCCAGCCCTTATGGTTCAAAAGTTATTAGCATAAATGAGTGAAACTTTGACCTGTTGGTGGCGCTTAGAGCTTTCGAGATAGAAACTTCAACCTGGCTGTGGTAACAGTTCATTTGTGTTCTTTTTACCATATGGCTCAATGGGCTTCCACAGACGTCCACGGTGGAATACTACTATTAATGATAATAATAATAATAATAATAATGAGAAAGAAGAAGAAGAACGCTAACGAAAACAATAGGGTCCCCTAATAATAGAAAAGCCATTTAAAACTGGCTTAAGGAGTGCAGTAGTCTGATTCTGGTATGCGGGGGAAGAGCATTCCAGAGTTGGAGTGTCAAACAACTGAAAGCCCAAGACCCAACAGCAGACAGACAAAAAGAGGCCAGCAAATGTTGAGGAGACAAGCAAAAGCCGAACAGAGAGATTGGGAAGAAGTGGGGGTGGGAAAGGAGGTCAGCAAGGGCGGTCATTGGAGTGCCTTGAAGATGAGGACAAGAATTTTATAATCGAAATTAGCCTTGAGAAGCCAGTGAAGATTTTTAAGAATGGGCTAATGTGCTCATTAGGATGAAGAGAGGTTAATGAGGCAAGCAGCAGGACTCAAAGGACAGGGTGGGGTCTAAGATGACACGGAGACTTTTTACAATGGTGGAAGGGGTAAACTGTTGTACTATAGACTGGGGCTAGGGGATTTGGTACCAATAAGTATAACTTAAGTTTTATTACCACGGAGTTTAATCAAGTTTTAGGCCCCAAGAAAGGAGTAGTGATGAGAACAGGGCCAGTGACCGGGGGTTCATTGGAGATGTAAAATTATATACACCATCTTTTTGACTGAATGTACTATAATTGAAAAGGGGGTATCAAAGCTTAGCGATGTCGGAGACGGATTAGACTAGTCATGAATCTAGAGATCATTAGTAATCTTAACCCGTAGAATACTGTGAAAGTAATGACAGCATGATGAGTTCAAAGAGGTATGTTGTAGTTGCTATGGCAACATGTTCAAGAACTTGATATGGAAGACAGTCTGGAATTAGGATGTTGGAGAAAAAGGGAAAGTTAATCCAGGGACATGGGGCACAGTGGAGTAGGCAATGGATTACACCAGTGGTCATCAACCCTTCCTTGAGGTCTACCTTCCTGCAGGATTCATCTCCAACACCTGTTTCAATTTATCAAGAACCTCTGAAGGCAGCAATTAGATGGTCAGGATTTTGGTTGGAGCTAAAGTCTTCAGGAAGGTAGATCTCCAGGGACAGAGTTGATGACCACTGGATTACACCAATAACAGATTGGAAGTGAGTGAAAAATGAAGCAGGATGAGGTTATACTGGGTTATATATATACACACACACACACGTAATAGGCAGGTTTGGCAGTGACTAATGCATACTTGTACTGAGGCAGATTAAAGTAATTAATAAACATTAATAAAATCATTGTGATTTACCATTTTGAGGTTAATACTGAGGAGTACAGGGGTGTTTAGGTTTGGAGAAATTGACTGAGACTAGGGCTGCACAATTAATCGGATATTGATTTTGACCGCCCATGATTACATGAACAAGACCGATATTGACGTTTAAAGTTCGTCCTCCGCTCGTAGAAAACTCCGCTGCGCATCGAATCACGCGCTTCCTAAACTTACAGCCAATCACCATAAATCGGCGCAGGGCGGACATCATTTTGTAATGCCAAAACCTGGAAACGAGTTAGCGTTTAGTGCTCGTGCTGCGAGCTTCGCTTTGGGTGTCAGAGCGCGCTGCATGGTCCAGCGCTGGTGCGAGGGGAAATCGTGACACTAACAAGTTGCTAAATGGGACTACAGACGTTGTCGGCGACATTAAATGTCATCACACTAGACGGGAAAAAACTTGGCAGATAAACTGGTTCAGGTTTGCTGTGCACAATCCCCCCAAAAAAAAACACCGTGGATGAAGATTCATCCCCAGAGTGAATCCGTGTTATGGAAAATGACTTAAACATCAGGTTTGGTAAAGCTCTCGGAAGTCGAGCGACCGTGGTGAAGTTCGTTTATAGAGTACAGTTAGCTTTTTGTTTCTGGCGATTGTATTTAGGCTTCAAACTTCATAAAAGTCGTGTTCATTTGTGAAATTTATCTTGATGGACAAAACGTGTTCGTATTGTAAACTTTTGTTGATTACAGAGCTTATATTTTACGATAATCCAAAAGTCTATGGGAAAATCCTACTGGGTTTTTGTCGAGGGAACCGGTGTGATGATAACTTCCGGGTTCCGGTACAAAATGACGTCATCCCTGCACCACTCTATTGGGTGATTCGTCTGTGTCTCTCCTCCTGTAAACACCGTTATTGCCAGTCTCTGCATACGCCGGAATTGTTTTACAAAAAATGTGTCGTCCCTAAAAATCAATGAATAATCCTGATCTCAATGTTGATCAAAATAATCAGGATAATCATTTTGGCGATAATCACGCAGCCCGAACTGAGACATTACACATGATTAACTTTAGTTTCTCTTCTCTGACCAGAAGTTTGAGAGCTGGGGCGGTGCGGTAACAGTGCAAACACGGTCTAGTGTGTGGCTCATGTAGTGGGGTGGAGACTGTACATGCTGAGAAATGTCAAAAGATTGCAGAAGTGGCAGGAAGTCAGCAGCCAAAGGGCAAGTAGTAGAATCAACAGAGTTACTGAAACCACCAATGAGGAACACATTTGGAGATGGCGCTCAGACAGCTGTTAAATAAGCTGATGTGTCCAAAAGCAAATAGAACCACATTTGTGAGGATGGTAGATAATAGAAAGAATGTGAGGTTCAACGCTACTAAAAGAATTGTGCAGACAGGAATTCAAAACTCTAGGAGCACAGATAAGTTAACGGCGTTTCTCTAAAAAGGTCAGAGTGATACAAATCTGCTACCACTCCACCTTTAGGAGTGCTGCTTGATTTACACATAGACAAGAAAGTGGGTGCAATGCCTTGATTATATGTGCAAAGTCATTAGGTTGTTGCCAGGTCTCGGTCAAATATAAACTGCTCAGATAAGAAATCATTAATGAGAATTGGTTTGCTGGTTAATGAGCGTGGAATGAACAACGCGACTGTTACTAAAGGTGTGACCTGAGAAGTAGATACAGGAAAAGGATGACAAAAGATGCATACAGTTGTAGTCGAAATGATTCAACCCCCATTGCAAATTAGGTTTGTGGTCAAAATTTACAGACTTTCAGCTGTTTGCGATGAACAAATCCAACAAAAGCAATTGAAATAGTTCAGCACAACGGTTGCTTCAAGTGGTTTCTCCAAATTCAACTGAAAATGCAACTTATATAAACACTTCTTCAGTCTCGAAATGATTCAACCCTTTCAAACTAAATGCAGGTTTCCATGCCAGTTCTCCAAGACATACACCACGACTGAAACAAAAACACAAGAAAACGACTTGATCACAAGTTTTGGGATTCTGTTCTGTGGAGCGATGAAACAAAACTAGAACTATTCAGCATGATGGATCAGCGGTATGTCTGGAGAAAGAAGAATGAAGAAAGAACACTCTGTCCACAGGCAACCATGGTGGTGGCACGGTGATGCTGTGGGGCTGCTTTGCATCCTCTGGCACTGGACACCTGCAGCATGTGGAAGGCAAGATGGAGTCATTGAAGTACCGGGGAAATCCTAGCAGAAAACATCATGCCATCTGTGAGGAAGATGAAGCTTGGGCATCATTGGACCTTCCAGCAGGACACAGATCTCAAGCATACCTCAAATTCGACCGAGGCTTGGTTGCAGAAGTCGTCCTGGAAGATTCTACAGGGCCATCACAGAAACCTGACTTGAACCCCATAGAAAATCTCTGGTGGGATGTGAAGGCGGCGGTTGCAGCACGCAAACCCAAGAACATTACTGAACTGGAGTCCACTGCTCATGAGGAATGGGATAAGATTCCTCAGGAACGCTACAGAAGCTGGTGTCTGGCTTTGCATCTCGCTTGCAGCAGGTCAGAACAGTAAAACGGTGCTCTAATAAGTACTAAAGATGCTCGCCATGAAGGGGTTGAATCATTTTGAGACTGGAGAAGTCATTACAAGTTGCATTTTTTCAGTTGAATTTGGAGAAACCGCTTGAAGCATTCATTGTGTTGAACTATTTCAATTGCTTTTGTTGGATTTGTTCATCGCAGACAGCTGAAAGTCTGTAAAGTTTGACAATAAACCTGATTTGCACTGGGGGTTGAATAACTTCGATTGCAGCTGTATTAGCACCAACTGGATAGTAGGGATAGCATTTGCCAATCCATTGATGTTGGCGGTGAGGAGACATTTTCTCTCAATCCCACCTGTACCTGCAGTTATTATTTTTAATAACCAGACTGAACGGTAGTCGTCCATCCTCCTCACGTAAAGACACATCCCGACCAAGAGTAACCAAGGTCTTATTATTTTCTTTTTACTTTGACAATGATATTGCTTAACGTCTTGGCCAATACAATTAACTCCGGCAGATCAGGGCTGGAGGATGTGGTGTCCATGACAAAAAGCAGAGGAGTGGCTATGGTAGAAGAGATGTGCAATATAAACAGAAGGAGGGGAACACAGTGTAATGGCTGCTCTATAAATAGTGCAGTTAGTGTAGTTAGTGCATGGTGTTTGAAAGCGATGCGGAACCAGAACGCTCTTTTACTGCACACACTGACTGCTACAATAAATCATCTCTTCTGTGTAAGCTCAACATTCCTCATCCATGAGCTCAGGTGCCAAACGTACACGCTCACTGGAGTTCAAGCTTCACCTTGTGTCTCTTTCTACTCCGTGTTTACAATTTTTTGCATTTCCCCCCCCCCTTGTGTTTACATTTTTGCTCTTCGTGTTGTCCCCATTTGGAGCGTGTGGTCACTGAGCTCATCCAGCATGAACCAGTGTGTTTAAACCAATTAGAGCGCCACGAAAATGGCTGGAATGACCATCACGGTTCATTTCACTTAATATTGAACTCGTAGTTCAAAACATAGTTAATAGTTTAAAACATGTGTTCCTAGTATAATCGGAGTGGATCTTCTAAACAAAATTAGAATCGGTCTTTAAGTTGTAAGACTAAGACATTCAAGGCTTAGCCCAGAGCGAAAGAGGCTTCGTACTCAGCACATATTTCTCAGTGTTTTCTCAACTGAGAGCCTAGATCCACTAATCATTGTAATATTTACACAGAAATAGCATAGGACGTTTCGCCAGTGTTAATTCTCAAGGCAGATTTGAAACAGACTTAAATCTGATCACTCAACGGCATGGAAAACCGGCCATCTGGAACTAAAGTGTTATAAAGATGGTCTTCATGTTGGATTACAGTCTGGATAACCAAAGACACGTGTGTACTTCCACACCCAAGACCCATGTAATGACCAGGTGTATATGGGTTATGGATAGAAGACTCTGGAGTTAAAGGTTCATATGTTGCCGGTTCTTTATGAACACGAGTCTGCCAGTTACTCTGGCCCCGCATCAAGAAAATCAAACATTTCTAATGAACAGATGTAATATTAAGAATTAAGAACACCCACTCCATCACACACTACACTAAATGTACAAAGACAAGAGGTTATACTGGGGAAATACCATGTCTCACTCACTTAGTAATTGCTTTATCCCAATCAGGGTCATGGTGGATCTGGACCTTACTCTGGGAACACTGGATGTGAGGTAGGAATACACCCTGGAACGGGATGCCAGTCCATCATATTCACACCTAGAGGCAGTTTTTCTTACTGGAATGCTTAGGGGAGGTCAGAGGAAACCAACGCAAACACAGGAAGGACATCACAACAGACAACGCCACACAGACAGTAAGCTGAGCTCAGGATAGAACCGGGAACCCTGGAACCAAGAGGCAGGAACACTACCCAGTGTACCACCATACCGCCAGTTACTACTCATTACAACTCAACTCTAGTTCTGTATTTTACCAAGGTCAACGTCAGATCATAGATAGTGAGCTCAGAACATCGCTTGCCTTTCATACAATGCGTATCAATGTTACTATTATTAAATAAAGTATTGTTATATTCACTGTAGGGCTGTCAAAGTTTACACGCTAATAATGAGTTCCTTTTAAAGCCACTCTTTTTTTTTTTTTTTTCTTTTTTAAAAACACTTAATGCAGGCATTGATGACTCCGTGTCACCCGTAGCCTAGTAATCCCCAAGCATCAGCTGGCACATGAATCGTTATTGTTATAAGAAGTGTTTCTGCTGTGGGTGATGGATACCGGACATTTGTATTGCGAGTACAGTCACAAAACCTTCTCAGACTGGACACTCGAGAAGACGTCGTTTTTTATTAATTGGCCTCGAGTTTTGCCATGAGTTATAGTTTGATTGTACACATTTTTATGGTAAATGGTGTACCTTTGCAGGTTTATGGGCAATCTTTATTGTTTGTTTGGTTATTAATGCGTACATTGGTGCAAATCTTGCCCACGTCCATGGTTATAAAACTTTAAGAAAAAAAAAATAATCTCCATGTAGGGTAAGTTTTAAACAGTCTAATTAATTTATGCTTAATCACGATTAACTACAGGCAATTATCCAATTAATCCGCCCTAATGCTCGATGTTTAATTTAACAGTACAAATACCAGTCAAATAGATGATCGTCAGAGTGCTGTTAGCATTACCTTCTCCAGTCGCCACACTATAGTCATTTTGTCATTTGCAGGTCCTCTGCAAAATTGGACCATGATCATGGTTCAAGCCATAACGCCCATTTTGTGAGATCACAAACCGAAGCTTTCCAAAAGAAGTTCCAAAACATTTCTAAATAAAAAATAAAAATAAAAAAAATCAGGTATTTGGATACGGTTATGCTTTGAATCTAAAAATATCCATGCACGTGTAACAGACCAGAATGATGTATGGCAGTGCGCCGCAATACTTCACTCCAAGCCCCATTACCAAGGAGAGTGCCTATGACTATGATTCCTGTATGTAGGCTTTGGGTTGCTTATCAGATGCTGGCAGAGCTTTTTACCTAGCAGTGAAGACAGATTGGTGCAAGCCAAGCCAGGAAATCACAGACCCCCCACCCCACACACACAGTACGACAACAATACAGAGCTTCTTCATCTGCACGTCTCACACAGTCTCTTAGAGACTCATCCTAACCCACGTCTGATATAGATTTTGGAGACAGACAGGTATGCGCTGTGTGAGGGTGGTGCCATACTTGAAATTTGAAAAATCCTGAACATCTTACTGAAGTGAGATTTTATTTTTATATATAAAATAAACCTTTAAAACAAATAGTCTTTTTGTTTTTAAGTGAAGGATAAAATATATAAATAATCGTAATAATGTTGTAACATCATGAATAATTAGGCAAGCTGCCTCTTGTGTACATCTGCCACCCCATCAAGGCCACTGCCGTTACAGTCAAAGTAAATCCCGCCTCCTTCATTTTGACTGGCTGAAACAAACAAACTGACAGTGGGGAGTGGGATTACACTTTCTTACAATTATTTAGGAATAATAAGTAGTGGTCAGATTATTTTCCTCTTTGGTGTTGCTCTGAGCAACAGCATTAATTGAATTACAGTCCCCTCTGAAAGTATTGGAAACACTCACATTTCTCTGTAAACTGGCAGACAATGTTTCTGTAAACTGCCATCATCATGAGTTACATCATCAATAAAGATTAGCGAGTCTGTTCCAGAAGCAGCCATGCAAATCCAAGCCATGTCACTGCCTCCACTATGCATGACTGATGAGCTTCTATGTTTTGGATCATGAGCAGATCCATTCTTTTGCCCACTTTGGCTTTTCCACCACTCTGGTAGAGGTGCATCTTGGTTCCAGAACCTCTGAGGCTCATCAAAATTCATTTCTGATTCTTACTGCTGCTGAGTGGTTTACATCTTGTAGTATGGCCTCTATATTTCTTGAAGTCTTCCTCAAATGGTGGATTATGATACCCTGTCCTGTGGAGGTTAATGGTGATATCACGGACTGCTGTGTTTATGTTTTTCCTTCACAACTCTCACAACGTTTGGGAATACTTTCATACTTTCAGTTCAGTATGGCCGACCTGTTTTATGCCTAGTTGTTAGTACACTAGTGGTTTCCTTCTTTTTCAAGGACATTCCAAATTGTTGTACTCGTTATGCCCAATACGTGTATAATGGCTCGGATAGATTTCCCCTCTTTTCTTCATCATGACTTGATTTCTCCCACTCTCATCATGTTGGTTTATCCTTTTAAATAATGAACGCAGAAATGCAGGCAAAACCTAGGCCTCAAACCAAGACATTCAGCGCTATTAACTGATTGTTTAAATCAGTCTAACAGGTCAGACCTGGGCAACAAGAAACACCGGTCAGGAAATGAAAACTGAAATGATGATCTAGTGTCTCATTCGTCTTTTCAAACACAAATGTCTTCAGTATAAAACAAAGACAAATGAAATGGCTTTGCTGTTCCAATACTTTCAGAGGGTGCTATACTGTATGTACATTTATTTATTACATGTTTATACAGGCTTGAACGTCAACACTGATATTTTAAGCAGCCTTCAGATTGACAGCACACAGTTGTGTAAGAGGTCATTGTATGCTGTAACATTACAATTTCCCTGGAACCAAGACGCCCAAAACCTGCTCCAGCATGACAATACGTCTGCGTACAACGAAGACTTGGTGTGCCAAGGTTGTTACCTCAACCCCCAGCGAACGCCTTTGGGATGAACTGGAACAGTGACTGCACCCCAGGCCTTCTTGCCCAACATCAGGTCCTGGCTTTACTAATGCTCCTATTGCTAACTGATCACAAGTCCCCACAAAATCGAATGGAAAGCCTTCCCAGAAGACTGGAGGTTACTCGAACAGCAAATGGGGGACTAAATTTGGAATGGGACGTTCAACAAGCACATACAGGTGTGACGGTCACATGTCCACAAACTTTTGGCCATACAGTGTATACCAATGTACTCCTGTGCTCCAGTTCTTTCATTTGAAGTCCAGATGTGAAGCTACCAGTCTAAGAAATGGTCATGAAATATGAACTAATCCCTCACCAGAATCAGGTCTGAATCGCCGTCGAAAAATCGTTCCATGCGACAACTGACGTACACAGACGGATTTATGAGATGAAAATCTCGATCTACATACAGTTAAAGCGTCACATGCAAGCGAGTCAGCGATCAGTGTTACCATGACGACAACAACACCGTGAGTCCCGACACAGCTAAATACTAGTTTAACTTTCAACCTTTTTTAACAAGTCTGAAATGATGACCATCTCAGCACAATGTCCCCTTCAAATAAAAAGTTAAAAAAAAAAAAAAAAAAAAAAACATTCAAATAACAAAAAAAAAGTATAATATGTGCTAGAAAGTTTTTCAATATTAATCGTGACATTCAGCAAGGATGCACTAGCTGTTTGAAAGGCAGATGGATCCCCTTGATCATCATTTAAAGACGTAGCCAGGGAATAATGACACGAACACATTCATCACTACAATTTTCACTCATTCGTCCTCAGTAAGTGCTTTAGTCTAATCAGGGTCATGCTGGATCTTGAGTGCATCCACGAAACCCTGGGCACGAAGCAGAAATCCTCTCTGGATGTTCAGAGTATCAGGCACATTAGTGTAGTCAACGCACATGTTTTGGGAGGTGGGAGCTAACCGGAGAACCCAGAGGAAACGCACGCAGGCGACGCCACCCGCTGCATTTAAAGGAAGATCTGGGATGTGAATCCTCTTGGAAAACCGGAGCCAACTTTACAGGGACATCCCAGATCTTCCTTTAAATGCTCCTTTAAAATACATACTCACAAATCCCTTTTAATAGATTAAACTGTGTAAGAAGCTTTGCTTTCCCACAGGACCACGTTCGCACCAACAGCACTGGTCAGCCCATGACTTCTCGTTATATCTCAAGTGTGAACGGTAATCAGGTAGAAAGCGTGGTGTACATGGTTACCGTTCTTCCATTTAACGCATTACCTACACAGTTTAATTCGGACTGGCCTCAAATTCCTTTTCACCATGCCAATCGAGGTCCATACAGTACCTTAATAACTCAATAAGCCATCAGTGGAATTATTAGACGTGTACATATGAAATACAGCATTCGGACTATACCTCAGACGGAGATGTCTGGAGGGTTGACATGCAGAAGCTCTTTTACCCAGCAGGATTGTTGGAAGAAAAGTGGGATTTGGGCAGGGTATAGTCAGACATTGCACTAAATGTGACATGACCACTTTTTCGGGTGTGTTACGGTCAGGGAAACATGTCCATCCCATGAAGGCCAATACAGAGAGAACGAGGAGCTTTTTCAGGCCCTCAACCAGGGGAACACCAAGGACTAGAACTGGACTCACACATACAACATCCGCTACCTCATCCTACCCATTATTACATTTTATTTTTATTTATATTTATTTTTTTACATCTTGCATTCATCCATCCATCCATTTTCAAAACCGCTTATCCGTACTGGGTCGCGCAGAACCTGGAGCCTATCCCAGGGAGAATGGGGAACAAGTCAGGGGACACCCTGGACAGGGTGCCAATCCATTGCAGGGCACAATCACACACCCATTCATACACTACGAATACTTTCGGACATGCCAATCAGACTGCAATACAACCGGAGGACAAGCACAGGGAAGCACAGGGAGAACATGCAAACTCCGCACACACACACACAAATAAAATTCGATTTTGATTTGGTTAAATCCCTCCAATAAATTCCATGTCGGCGGTTACAACTGGGTTGCGACTAACAAATTAGGCTGCAACCAATACAATGCAGCAGTGTCTGACTCAGAAAGCAGGACTAGAGGACACACCTCCATGACATACGAGTCTCAACAACCAAATGCACATGAGCTTCTCTCTCTCTCTCTCCCCCTCTCTCTCTCTCCTATACATTTCACGGTCAATACTCAGATCTATATAGTCTGAATCATGTTGGCCATGTATCATTATTAATTTAACAACGTTAAGAGTTGCTTTACTATACTGTATGATCTACTACACCTGTACCTTGCTCATTAGAGAGCTTTTGAACCGAAAAAGAAACTTCAGCAGGTACGGCCTGTGGGGGGGAAAAACTTTGCATTTCAGACTCGAACCCTAATCAAACTCTCATTGTTCAAATAATAAGTGCTTTACTTACTGTGTGCAAATGTCTACGCACAAGTTATTTTGGCTACTACACGGCGCATTACCTGATGCGTTTGCTTTTAAACGTTAATTTAAATTCTTAGTATAAACTTAGCACAGCTAATAAATAATCATCGAACCTTTTTTTTAAACATTCTTTGGACTCTTCTAAATTGTGCACGAACACTTGACTAGCTAGATAATCAAATGAATACTCTATAGCATGTTTTATACTCTGCGTGTAAGCAAGCACTTGTTGGTAAGCGAAATTAGATCATGGGAATGACTTCTGGCAATCTGCGCACACAAATACGTTTGTTAATCGGGACGCTGATTAAATCGCTAGCTGCTGATTAAGAGAGGCAGTTAAAAGACATACGGTGCCCTCCACTAATATTTGCACCCTTTCATAAATGAGCGAATAAGGCTGTGAAAATTTGTCTTCATTGTTAAACCTTCCAAAAAAAAAAAAATGTTTTTTAAATTCTCTGCGATCATATACAATTGCCAACAACAAGTTTATCCAAAAAAATTAAAAAACAAAAATTCATATGAGGAAAAATATATTTGAAGTATATTTTTCTTCGTATCTCTCACTGATATTTTACCTTTTTATTTTAGTACACCTGGGTGATGGGGAACAAGAAAATGTTCAAGCATGACTTCCTGTTTGACAGGGGTATAAATAAGAGGTAACACACAGGCCAAACTCCCTTAGTCATTCATAACAATGGGTAAGAGCGAGGGATGTAGCTGTGATGTGCGGCAAAAGGTTGTTGAGCTTCACAAAGTGGGAAGTGTCTATAAGAAAACTGCACAAGCATTGAAGACGCCCATTTCCACCATCAGGGCAATAATGAAGACGTTCCAGTCAAGTGGAAATGTTCTGAATCGACCTGGAATTGGACGCGTGTCTATATCGTCTCAACGCACTGAAGAGGACGGTTCGAGCGCAACACAGAGAGGTAGAGATATGGAAAAGTCCCTCATGTCCACGGTTAAATATGGAGGTGGATCTTTAATGTTTTGGGACTGTTTTTCCTGCCAGAAGACCTGGACATTCTGTTAGGACACATGGCATCATGGACTTTATCAAATATCAACAGATATTACATGAAAACCTGACTGTCTCTGCCAGAAAGCTTCAAATGGGCCGTGGTTGGATCTTCCAGCAGAACAATGATCCAAAACATACATCAACATCAACACAAAAATGGTTTTCTGACCACAACTTCAAGCTCCTGCCCTGACCATCCCAGTCCCCTGACCTGAACCCCATAGAAAACCTGTGGGGTGGAACTGAAGAGGAGAGTCCACCAGCGTGGACCTTGGAATCTGAAGGATCTGGAGAGATTCCGTATGGAGGAACGGTCTCCGATCCCTCGCCATGTATTCTCCAACCCCATCAGGCGTTATATAGGAGAAGACTCTGTGCTACCAAAGGTTAAAAAATAAAGACAATTTTTCACAGCCTTCTTTGATCATATTTACCGAGGGTACTAATATTATTTGGAGGGCACTGTACATTAGTCAGTGTCAGGGCAGACGCCGCGTATGTTCTGATTTAGAACACTGGCCAAAAAAACAGAAGCCGACACCTGTCTTATGCTGGCTTCTGTAGCATACAGACTTGATCTTCGGAGGAGAAATAATGCGCAGCCTAGCGAGTGAACTTCCAGAACGGAAGACAGACAGAACCAAAAGGATTGCCCCTGTGCAGAATTTTGCTATATTTCACAATCTCTTACACTCGGATGTCGTCTCCAGACCATCTCTGAACTCTGAGAGGATACGACACACCACCTATTATGTGCTGACAGAGGTCCAAGCAGCGTTGAGGATTTGTCCATATCCATACACTTAGTTTGTCACCCAGAAAGACAAAGCAAACACTGAAGGCCTTATGTGTTGCTGGTGTGTGTGTGTGTGTGTGTGTGTGTGTGTGTGTATAGATGTGTGGAGCCACTTGAGCTGCCAGTTGTGTGCTGATAAGACCGACACTGACAGGCTCATTTATATGACTACATGGTCAGCAGCAGCTGGCTCAGGCTCACTACGCTCCCACAAATTAGACTTTATGACCAGCTGAACTCACTGGGGGGACGAACACACAAAGAGAGAAGGCAAGACCGTTTTCACAGCCAGCCCAATTTTTACCACGACAACGACGCCAGGCAGGCTTTGAAACCGTATCGTAAAAACAGGCGAAACAGACCGGGTGTGCAGTGCAAGTATACACGACTGTCAATATACACAACAGGTCGTGTTAACCATCCAGGCGGAGTTAGCTCGACCAGCTGTGAATCAGCCTGCATCGCTTAAAAGGCTTCCTGGGTACACCAAAACAAAGCTCCTGAGCCGCTGCGGACATGTGTGCCGTGGTTCATTTTACAGAACCGCTTTACGTCGACTATTCGGAACCGATCTAAAGCGAGCAGGCACGAGGGGTTACTCGGTAATACAAGCCATTTCGTTATCTGGGACACTTCAATGTCACGCTCTCAGCAGCTAGGCGAGGTCGAGGAAGAGGGTGCACGAGTAGGTGGCATCATGGGACATTCACAAAGCGCTCTTCATCCATGGAAGTGTGGGTTTTTTTTTTTTAAATGGTCGTAACGCTGTAAACTAGTACCGGGATGTTCAACGATGGACGTTTCATATCTGCACAGTGAGTGTGATCCAGGGTTCATGTAAGAACCGAGTCATCAGACCAAGCCATGTTCTGTTCAGTGTGCAGTTTTCACTCAACCGTCCACCTACACTAACTTTAAACGAACAGAAGGCAGAAACGGCCAGACGGATTATCTACAGTAACATCTTATTCTTCAGTTAGATTCTCACACACTATGTATTGGATCATTCTCATGGCATACAGGATGCAGTGTAGAGTTGGTTGCACAGTGTTGGAATACCAGTCACTCCACATGTGTGTGTGTGTGTGTGTGTGTGTGTGTGTGTCATCTGCTCCAACACACTGGATTAACCCATAATGAGCTTTAAAAACACTACAATGTGCTGACTCCAGGAGCAATTCTTTTTTTAAACTCTACTTTGGAGGAGGGATTAATATTATGACATCATGATCTTGTTACAAGAGATAATAATAATAATAATAATAATAATAATAATAAATGAAATTGCCGAACCCGGAAACAGTGAGTTCACCCCACATGAATATGAGATCAGGAATAAATATTCAGTGCAGCAGCAGATCGGGTTTGTTAGTGGGGGGTTTTGTTTTTATTTAAATACCCAAAGCAGTGACAGGAAGTGTCCAGGAACAACCACCACGAACACCAACACCACTGCCAGGATCCACCACAGCCAGCAGGATCACCACCACCACGAACACCACCACCAGGATCCACCACCACCACCAGGATCACCACCACTACCACCACCACGAACACCACCACCAGGATCACCACCACCACCACCAGGATCCACCACCACTAGGAAACACCAGCACCACTACCACCAGGATCCACCACCACCACCCAACACCACCACCAGGAAACACCACCACAGACGGCGTGTTATATGTGAAAGCACACTTCTTCGTTGTATGCGGTTGTGTAGGACACGCGCGCGCGCACACACACAGCAATATTTGGGTCAACCCCCCCCCCACCACACCACCCCACCACACCACACACCCCACCACACCACACACCCCCCACACACACACAGCCAATCTGTCGCTTTATTCAACCCAGAATCCGCGTCTAGAACATGACTGATTTCCTTCTGATATTAATCCTGTAAAACATCTCAGTGCTAGAACAGGGACAAGGACAAAACGATTCCGCGTGATTCTCTCCCTCACACACACACACACACAGTCTACACTTACAAATTTCTTCTGAATGATATTTCTCTTCGGCCTTTCCGTGCTCATCTTGGACTTGGTTACGCGATCAGACGGAGCATGAATTCTGATGAAGCCTCGGCGTTCCTCGCACGTGACGCTTTAAATCCCTGCTAAGCGATATGTCGAGGTAGACAGGCAGTGGAGTGTGTAGTGTAGAGGAGTGGAGTGTGTAGTAGTGGAGTGTGTTGTGTAGTGATCCCGGCCGAGTGCGGGATTAGTCTCGGTTCCTCCTGCGATTAAACAGTCGCCAAGCGAGAATCCGAAATTCAAAACATCCACGCGGATTAAAAAGCAGAAAACCGCGTCAGATCCACGGAGAAATTCCGGGTGTCTCTTTCCATTTGTTTTTAAAAAATAAAAAATAAAACGCGAGAGAGAGAGAGAGAGAGAGAGAGCGTCTCGTCAGCGCCACATTGCTGGTGGTCACAACACAAAGCCAGTGTTCGGCCTCAGCCTGCGCGGTTGGCGGCGCGTCGTCGGGTTTTTACATGCTGCTGCTGCTGCTGCTGCGGCGGCGGCTGTCGGAGACGCGAGAAGGCCGGAAATCAAGTCGGGAATCGCGGCGTTCCTGCTCTTCTGCTCGCGCATATTGTGTGCACTCGACGGCCCCGGTGCTGCCGCGACCTGCTGGCGTCTTTTCTTCTGCGCCTCGGTCCTATCGCGCGCCGCCGCCGTCTTCAGCGCCAAATTCAAACACGCGTTCGTGTCAGGTGTCACGTACAGGCCTCTTTATTACACCCGGACAGAGTCCGGCCGGGGTCCGCGGAGCTAGAAGTCTTAAATAGACTCCTTCGGAGCAGAGAAGAGTTCACGTGGAAGAACTGTGAAGCAAATGGAAGAAGGGTTCTTGTCATAAAAAGATGAATTTGACGCTTGCATATTGGTTTGAGTGTGTTGTTTTTGTTGTTTGTTTGTTTTTTTATCCTCAGCACTGACATCATTTTTGGAACAAATGTTGGTTCATCTTAGATATAGTATTCATAACAATAATAAGATTTTTTTTTTTTTAATTGAAGTTTGGTGCTCCTAGTTAAATGTGCTGAATCACAGCTGTCTTTGTTTGGGTCATCAAACTTGTTCCTGAGATCTATTTCCTGAAGACTGTAGCTCCACCCATAATCATGCCCACCTGACTATCTAATCATTTCCTGAAGACTGTAGCTCCACCCACATTCATGCCCACCTGACTATCTAATCATTTCCTGAAGACTGTAGCTCCACCCATATTCATGCCCACCTGACTATCTAATCATTTCCTGAAGACTGTAGCTCCACCCGTAATCATGCCCACCTGACTATCTAATCATTTCCTGAAGACTGTAGCTCCACCCATAATCATGCCCACCTGACTATCTAATCATTTCCTGAAGACTGTAGCTCCACCCATATTCATGCCCACCTGACTATCTAATCATTTCCTGAAGACTGTAGCTCCACCCATATTCATGCCCACCTGACTATCTAATCATTTCCTGAAGACTGTAGCTCCACCCATATTCATGCCCACCTACCTATCTAATCATTTCCTGAAGACTGTAGCTCCACCCATATTCATGCCCACCTGACTATCTAATCATTTCCTGAAGACTGTAGCTCCACCCATATTCATGCCCACCTGACTATCTAATCATTTCCTGAAGACTGTAGCTCCACCCATATTCATGCCCACCTGACTATCTAATCATTTCCTGAAGACTGTAGCTCCACCCATAATCATGCCCACCTGACTATCTAATCATTTCCTGAAGACTGTAGCTCCACCCATATTCATGCCCACCTACCTATCTAATCATTTCCTGAAGACTGTTAGCACCACCCATATTCATGACCACCTGACTATCTAATCATTTCCTGAAGACTGTAGCTCACACTTTTCCTTTTTAAAAGCCTCACACTTCCAAGGTTGAGGGTTCGATTCCCGCTGCTGATTGGCATGTCCAAAGTGAATGAAAGGGTGTGTGAATTGTGCCCTATGATGGATTGTACCCGGTTTATCTAGGCAGGGAATAAATGGTGAGGTGAGCACGATTATGCTTGGAGCTAAAGTCTTCAGGAAGGTAGATCTCCAGGAACAGAGTTGGTGACCACTAATTTTAAGTGTTTAAGCCTATAACGTGATCCTGGGAGCCACACAGGGAGCCATTTGGGATTCAGCCTTGTGCCAAGGAGAAGCTAGAATTCCTCCAGTGTGAAGCCATAAATGGATCCCAGTTGTACATACACGTCCAAAGTCTTCGTAAATAAGGGACTATGTGCACCAGCACCACGTCAATTGTGCCTTGGTCAGTGGTCGTACAACCTCGTACAACCTTCCATCGAAACCTTGTGACGGCTTCCCAATCAAGCCATGACTTGGCCTACAGTACTGTATGTATGCTGACTTTTGGAAGTCCACTGTTGAGGTATTTAGTATTAGAAGACATCCACTTAAGAAACCCACTTAAGAAAAGTCAAGCTGCTGTAAGCTATGTGTATGTTTATCTTCCAACAGAACAAGCCAAAGGAGACCTTTCCAAAAAAAATAAAAAAAAACTCCAACAGCAGATACAAACAACAGAAAATTGCTAATCCCTGATTTACTATTCATGCGGTTTTGTAGCCTGATGCAAATATTTGATCGTGCTCTAAATTCTTCGATGTTTTTGATATTTTGCAGTGTGTGTGAATTATGTATGATCATGCAGATACAATTTTAGATATGTAATTGTGTACCGTTGACCTATTTTGTCTGGCATGTTCATCTTAAAGCCACAATAGCTCCAGTTAGTTAATGCTACGGTAGTTAATACAGTTAATGACAACGTCCTGAAGGGTACTTTTATTTGTTCATTAATGGAAATTATACGTCATTACACTCGATTGTAAATCATAAAGTTTTTTTTTTTGTTTGTTTTTTTAATGGGATCTCTTTGGATCTCTGCACTGGGTTATTAATATAAGACTATTGTTATACTTATGTTTATATAGTTAGTTAGTTAGTTATAAGACTTTTATCTTTTTACATATTTAATGGTGAGTCAGCATTTTTACAATCCAAAGCAATTGTACTTGTCTATCTAAACAAGTCAATTACTCAGCAAGAAAACTATATGTATTAAAATAATTCAGTAAGAAAACTACAAATTAAAATATGTTTTTCGATAGCCTGATTCTGTTACACAGAAAAGGATGGAGTCTGGTTCCTCTCGAGGTTTCTTCTTTATGCCAGAATCTCTGTCGGAGATTCTGTCGCCTCTGGCTTGCTCAGTACTGATCTACATCGACATGCAGATTCCTGTAACGCCGCTTTAAGACAGGATCTAGTGTTCTACATTCAAACCGAATTGAATAACACATGTACACATTGCAGGCCTGTGCTGAAACGCTCGCTGCTACATTTTGTACCCATTGATTCTTACGTGCGTGGGGGGGGGGGGGTTACGGTGTCTTAGTGGTTAGCACGTTTGCCTCGGATCTCCAGGGTTGGGGGTAACCATTCCTACCTATGTACGTGGAGCTTACATGTTCTCCAAGGGGGGGGGGTTCTTCCAGATACTTTGGTTTCCTCCCCCAGTCTAAAGACATGCCTTGTAGGCTGGTTGTCCAAATTGTATGTAGTGTGTGAAATTGTGTGTGTGCGATTGTGATGGGCTGGCACAAAGTCCAGGGTGTCCCCCGCCTTGTGCCCCAAGGTCCCTAGGCTCTAGGTTCCCTACACAGGTACTCCGTGTAGGAAGAAAATGTACAGAAATCGAGCCAGGTAACTAAAAGATTCTCAACTTTTATTTATGTCTTCTCCTCTACCACCAACCTGAAACCTCTTGATCTTCCGTGATTAGTCGTCATAGTGTCTGCAACTGCATTTTGTGGCGTGATGCAATTTGTACGTCCTCCATCAGGCAACATTAAATGTAACAAACGATGGAGTTTGATATGGCCAGGTGCCTCAATAACCATGGGATAGACAGACGCTGTCCATCTTATAGGAATCATTCCCTTGACGTAATTCTTCCATAGCTTCACATCAGAAGACACCCTGTAAATCATCTTCAGACTCGTCAAATAACACAGTTTCGGCCACAGATATAAAATTCTCCGTTCTCGACGAGCCGGTAAGCCTCGGCTAAATCTGACGCAACATCTAGAAACGTACGGATATACCCTCGACGTCGGACTTATTTCAGCAAGCGCTTAAATGAATTACTGACACGTTACACGTGTATCATGTGTTATTGGTGAAACCTAGTATTTTATCATCCATGTCTGTGCTCTTAAAAGATTAATCATGTCTCCTGTCTGCCTTTCTGCAAGTGAGGCATGGAGAAATGTTATCGTTCCACTGGGGCCTGAGGGCAAATGGGCTGCTTTAATTGGAACTGGGTTAAAAATAACCCGGAGAGAATCAGAGCTATAGCGTAGCTCAAGTACCCGTTTCATTACAGCACAGGCTGTGGGTCAAGAAGTGCCAAGGACAGGAAAAGCACACTGGGAGCGCCTGGCACAACCTGTGGGACCTGCACAGGGTGCAATGTTTTAAACACTTAGATCTAATTCCTACAAATATGCATACATACTGTAAGTGTAGTGACAAAATACAAATCAGGCACAGAACCCGAGCCGTTAATGGATTAACGGAATTGGCCCAAACTTTCTCAGTGGTAGTACTGGGATTTAAACTCACAACCTCTGGTTACTTGAAAAACCTCCTACTTACAAACCACTACTGCATTATTTTGTCATCTGGGAAACATGTGAATATCTATATGTAGCTTCCGAAGGGCAGAACTAAATGAAGAAGAAAAAAAGAACAAAATAATAACAATTTACACTAATCATCCTGTTCAAAAGTTTACCCCCCCCCCCGCCCCCGCCGGCCTCTTAATGTATCGTGTTGCCTTCTTGAACATCGGTGAACGTGTGCGCCTTTTGTAATAGTCGTGTACGGGTCCCTCAGTCGTCCTCAGTGTGAGAAGATGAGTCTCGACATCGTATAGTCGCTGTTGGAAAGAGGTCCGATATGCAGAAGATCCTGGAAAAGTAAAGAATGTGCAGGACCTGGAGGATGTTTCTGAAGAACAGTGGGCAGTTTAACTGCTCAGGGCAAACACGGGACCCGTGAAGAACTCTCACAGAACATAAAAACAGTCGTTGATCATCCATGTAACGACACGCAGGATTAAGAATGAAGGGTATGTAAACTTTTGAACTGGTTTAATTGTGTAAACTCAGTAATTGTGTTTTGTGGACTATATGTACACATCTGGTATGTGAAAGAGCTTGTATATAAAAATCTAAATAAAAAACTAAATGCAATTTTAATGATACTCTTTTTTTTTTTTTAACTATTAACATTTAGCAGATTCTGCAATGTACATTTATGAGCACCACTGTATTTTTTTTTTAAAATCTATTATGTAATATATTTGTAGCGCCGCACTGGTGAATGCTCAATTGTTCAGAAAGAGCCATGTATGGTAGTTATTTATTAGGTATATTTGATTTAAAAAGGGTCTGTGAGGAGAAAATGATTTATGGACGGTTATCGCCAGTGTCAGCACTTTTGTAACATGAAGTAACTCTTGAACTTTATTTTTTTTAGGCTGGAGGGATTTGTGGTTTCAGGTGTCTCTCTATAACATGACAACCTGAATGAATTTTTTTGTCTTATTCATTTTAGGTGAAAGAAACATTCGGTTAAAGACTGATTATAGCTGCCCAAATGTAAGTGATAAGAGGAATGAACTTTTTTTTTTTGTGGATGTTCCACAAATTTAAACGTAACTTGTTCTTTAATGAATAATAATTGAAAAAAAAATAATCAAATTCAAATGTAATCATTTGCGAGGCGCACGGTGGCTTTAGTGGTTAGCATGTTCGCCTCACACGTCCAGGGTCCGGGGGTTTGATTCCCAAAGGTTAAGGTTGGAACCATTCATTTAGCGGTAACTTAAGTCTGATTTTGGGGCTGGAGTCACCTTAAATTTAAAGATTCATTCTTAACAAATGAGATTGAGAAGCCATATCTGCAGAAGGAACGTAAGAGAACAAAAACATGCAGAAAGAATTTAAGATCATTTCAATTGGATTCAGATCGTTTTAAAGAGCACATATTATGGTTTTGAAATGTGTCTAATTTTGTTTTAGAGGTGTCATACAGTAGGTTTACATGCATCCAAGGTCAAAAAACATTTTAACGTGCTCATAATTTAATCCTAAAGGGTTCATTCTAAACTCCTCCTTTCAGAGAGCATACTGTGCTCTGATTGGTCAGATGTCCCAGTCTGTTGTAATTGGTTCAGTATTGGTTCCTTCTTTTGGGAGCTAATATCTCAGTTTGTCGTGCACTGTTATTTTTTGAAACTTTGCAGACTTTATACTTTCACGAACAGACTCCTATAACACACTACATGAAAGGTCACCTTTGGTAAACCATAATAGGTGCACTTTAACTAGTAGTGCTAATCTAACATTTGATGAGATTTGTATCGTAAGGCTTTTGTTCGATCTCAGATCTTTGTATTTGACAGATTTTTCTTAAGAATGAATTTACCTTTCTACGAAAATGTCATCTTCACGTAGTAAATCTGAAAAAATCGTGCTACAACTCGGACACTCTATATGAATGGGTCGGACGTACTAGTTTTGCCAGCGGGACCGGATGGGCTCAGGATGTCCAAGCTGAAAGCACAAAGCTCGAATGCTTTGAAGCAGGCCAATCTGAGACACCCGCCGACTCACATTATGCTTCGTTTTTTTTCCCCGCTACGGACTTACAGGACGTTGCAGAACCTTACAAATCTAGATTAATGTTCTCGTATCACTTGAAACATTCAATTTCCTGTATGCAATGTAACATTTATCTTAAGGACAGCACCAATTAATATTAATATACACACTTTCTGTAGAATTGATGAGACAGATGGTGGGTACAGGAAAGTGAAACATCACGGCAGGCTCCCAGCATTAACTCTATCCAAGATTCCACAGGATTCAGTACTTGGCTCTGTCCATGTTTGTGTGTTTAATATATTAGTCTTTAAGGGCAACTCTCTTAGGACAAAAATGCAACTTATTCCATTAAGGCGTTTGTGTTGTTAGATTTCAAAGAAAAGGACTATGAGATAATAGTTTGCACCTTAGAAAAGGTTTGCACCTCCCTTTCTGAATGGGATCTGAATATTTTCGAATAATTATAACTAATAGCTTTTTTTATTCACTTAAATGCCTTTGCCGTAAATCCTCTGAGCAACACCCTCTCAGTTTTAACAGTCTCTTACATGTCCATACACACAGGCTGAGACGATCGAGCTGGTAGTCCGTCTTTGCCAGCTGCTAGCAAGGAAGTTTAGCACTGAGTTAGCGCTATATCGTAGGTCAAAATGTTTTATTTATTTACTTTTAAATAACACAAAAGTAAGGGGAATCTCAGATGTTTATTGGTCGAATAAGTCATGTGATAGGGATGCTGAATAATAATAATAAGAAGTGGTGAGAAATGTCTGACCAGGTCAGCCTGTGTTGTGACAGCAGCAATCAAGCTGGATTTGTCAGCGTTTTTCATGGGGTTACAGCCTTTACACTGACCCACACCTGCACTCAGAGTCCAGCTCCGTCCACAGCTGAGAACAATGAGTTCAGATAATCAGTCCACTGACTTTATAATCCTCCATAATCAGATCCATCACATCTTTCAGCCTGTTTTGTTTCCTAATTGTTCTAATTGACTGATATCACTATGGCGCCTCCTCACGCCCATCCGAGGAATTACATCCTGAATCATCTACTCTCCCTTGTTCCATGTCCTTTACTGATTAAAGCCGACTTTTCTTATCATTCCTTATCATTAATAAAGTCCACCTTAATCTTAATCAGATGTGACTGATTAACAAGTACAGTGGGAAAGTGGCAGTATCTGTCTTCTATTTATCAATACAGAAATACACAAAAATGACAAGACTTTTGTTGTTGTTGTTGTTGTTGTTGTTGTTGTTACTGTGGAGTGGGCAAAGCTCCAGCACTCAGAAGTTCAGCTCTCAGGAGCGTTATAAATTGATAGAGGCAGTAAGGGACCATCTAAAAAGTATATGACACGGGCAACTACGTAAAATTAAATGATTCCCATTAACTACAGCAACTACACTGAGAAAAGTTTTGTTTATAAATGTTACATTTTGGGGGGGGGGGTATGTTAGTTTTATATATATTATAAAATAGTTATATATATATATACATATAAAACTATTGCATTCTAGGTGGTACACGTGTAGAACCAAATGCAGTAAGATACCGTCTATTATTTCTATCGACCACAACAACTGGATTTAAAAACGTTTTTTTAAATGTTTTTTTTTTTTAAGTATAGGAGTTACAAGGAGTACAAAGTAACCATAACGGTAAACTGAACAGAATTACAGTCTATTATCCATGTTACTTACAGCAGCTACAGTTTGAAAACATGTTGTTTTTATCTTAATTATTTTTTATTTTGTCAAAAAAAATCCAAATACATTTTTTTTTACTATTTTGGTGCACATGTAATTACAGCAACTATGTTTTTAAAAAGTCAGTGGTTTGAATTTTTTTAATGTTACTTTAATGTTGGTTTAAAAAAACAAACAAAAAAAAAACAAACAAAAAAAAAACTTTTTTGGTGTTTTAAAGATAAGTTATTGAAACGGCAGTAACGGTGTGGGTGGAGTTAGGGGGATCTGCATGGTGGTTTAGTGGCTAAGCATGTTTTCCTCACACCTCCACTTTACTGACCGATATCAATGAGGCAATTTCCCACACCAAGTTCCAGCTAGAGGTCAACGCACTTCCGGGTTTTTCACTGACATTGACTTTGTTTACTTTTGATACGTGTGTTTTGTTATGGTTTACGTCCTGTCTCCTCCCCTGTATTTTTAATGATTGTTTCCTAGGTGTCATCATTGTTCTCAGCTGTTTTGGGGTTCAACCCTTGATTATGTTTGTTATTTAATCCCCTTGTGTGCCTACGTTCAGGGTGAAGTATTGACTGTTATCACCGTACCAAGCATTCCTTTTTCCTTGTTTATGTGCCATAGTTTTGATCCTGTTCTCGTTCTGCTTCAAGACACCTTCGATCATCCAGTCAATTACTGCTCTCAGTTCCTCGTTCACGTCCCACATCCTGCCTGCGCAAGTTTACTGGGGTTGGAAGGGTGTTGCAGACAACTCTCAGCAGGAAAGATGCAGAATGGCTCCAGCTTCCACAGATCAGTCCATTCGAAGTTTCGCTTAGGGAGCTCCCACCTTGTACTTTTTTTTCAATTGACCTTGAATCCCCTGATTGTTGGCTGTTGGACTCTTAGTGAAGTTCTTGGTCCTCTGGTTTCTTTTTCAGCTACTCCAGGTTCATTCCCATGAGGAACAGTATTGGGAAACTTGTACATCTGGTAACAGTACCTTTTTCAATGGAGTGCCATTTCATCGTGAAGTTGCTTGCAGTCACAACCTAATATTCAGTCTTTGAAAAAACTGTAATCATCTTTCTGATGTGGTCTAGGATGTGGTATTGGTTCATTGCTACTGTAATCAGATTGCGATGAATAGAACAATTGGTGTTGGCGAGGTCAAACCAGACAAGGGTAAGGTCACCCTTCTTTTCCTTAGCTTTCGCACAAGAGTTGGCTGGGAAGCCTGGGATTCTGCCCTTTGGATGGCTGTGTCTGTATATCCATTTTCAGTCATGTACCGAGTTATTCTCTTAACCGGCAATGGGGAAAGAATCTTCCCTTTCATACTTAGGGGGGAGATGGTCCCAAATTCTCTGGTATGTGAGAAGCCTAATTCTTTGAGTACTAAACATCCATAGGCTCCTCTCCATCGTGCTGGTATGGTACCTTTAGTCCAAATACAGCCGATGAGCTTTCACAACCTCCAAAGTAGTTTTTTCGGAACTTTTTGTATAATTTGTAAGATATACCACTGTAGCTTGAGCTAGAGTGATTTACTACTTCTTGAATTTCCCCTTCCAGGATGGCTCGTTGGTATTGAGGCCTGTTGTTGGGCTACATGGTAAGTCGAGCTATCGGTTTGCATCTAAGTCGATACTAGTGGACAGGTTTCTGAAGGTTTCCTTTGTGACCTCCTCCACCTCTTCCTTTGAGCTCATCAACTTCCCAGATGGAACATCATCACCACATTTTTGCTTATTTTCCTCATCCCCTGCGCTCTCCTCACTCTAATGATCTGTTCATGCAGGCTGGTGGTAAGTTCTCTAATGTCCTCCATATCCTCAGCTTCAGCTCTTTTAAACTTCCTATTCAGGATCTTGATCTCCTTATTCACGCACTGGATTTCATTTCCTCTACTGTTTTTTTGCTTCTCCTGATTGACTTTATTTCCCCTTTTTGTCTCCACCTCAAAGGGAACTCTTAAAAAGTTGTAGGCGATGGTTGATAGAGTTTCCACATGAATTTCTGCTGTTCCTGCTAATGTTGCCTCAAGGATTGCATACAGACCCTCCTAAAAACCCTGACTCAGTCTGGTGTGGGTTTTCTGTGGTGGCGTTGGTCTGGTCCTGCATGTGGTTTGGAGAAGAAGTAGGTGTGGAGAGATTTCCAGTACTGTGGTGCATCAAAGTGAGACCGCAACACACTTGGACCTTGCCAGATATATCTTTAGCCCCTTTGCTTTATTGCAGATTTTCCAGCAATGGCACTTGGCTTCCCACACCTCCCCAGTTAAAGGTGTGTTCACACTAGCAATAGACAGGCGACCGTTCATTTTCAACGTACACACATGAGATTTTCCCAACTTTATGCAAATTAGCAAATTATGTCAAGTGACAAATCCAAACCATTGGCTCGAATGATTCCTCAGACCTGCATGGTACTTTTTCTCATTCCCCCTCTCACAACTGTAGTTTCTACTTGCTTTTATTTTCTATGTACTACTTGAGTCAGAAAAAAGGAACAAAAATGCAAAACTGTTTTTTTTTTTCTTATCCTGTCATATGCAACATTTCAATAATTGTGTATATAGACATTATGAATAGGCCAGCCAAAAAAAAAGAAAAAAAGATTCTTTTCATAATCGATTAATTGGCCAATTATTTTTTCAATTAATCTGATGGGGAGGTGACGACTCCTCAAACTCCCAATAGCATTTAGTGTTAGAAATCTAAAATATTTATTTCAAAAAATAAGTACACCAAATGGAAATCGATGACTTTTATGAAATATTTGGACAAGCAAACTTTTGATCATCTTTGAAACAGTGCTTATTAATTAAAGTTGATATATGATTAGCCTTTTCAATCATTTATATATTATAGATATGATTTTCTTCTATGGAAAATGTAAGTACACCCTCGGCCTCAGATGCTAGTATTGCCCCCTTTATCAAAAAAAATATTCTTGTAGACATTTTACATAACTGTCCACCAGTCTCTCACATTGGCTTGCTGGAATTTATGACCATGCAATATTCTTTCAGTTGCAAAATGTCTGAGGGTCCTCAAACAATTATTCAAGAAAAGCTAATAAAATAATAACAAAAGACAATAAATGAATGAAATAATAAAGTAAAACAAATTTAAAAAAAAAAAAGTTGCAGCACTATAATAAGTCTTTCCAGTCACTCTGGAAATTCCAAAATGAACGCAGTCAAATGCAGTCAACATCCCAGACTCACCGTGTGACCTCTTGCTATCCGGGTCCTTGATATCCACTTGATATCCGGGTCCTTTTATACAGCAGGGATTGACATTCTTGTGTATGTAGTAAATTCTCCTGTGTCTCCAGACACAATCTGTGGAATTTTGCGCTCGGCTCAAGAACGTATTGAATTTCACCTTTACTTTATAAGGTGTCCTTCCTAATTTCCTCTGACGATATCTAAGGCACAGAGAGGCTCGTGCTGTACAGTAATTTGAATCAGGAGAACTTCTCGTCCTGCAATCATTAAGGGGTTTGATCCATCTATCCCAATGACATGCATCATCTTGCACAAACTTAAGAATCTTACGAATTTTTTAAAAGCCTGATTAAACGGCAAACACAGGTCCATAAATCCATAACCTAATCCTTTGGTCAGTCTGAATTTATTTCGGGATTCCGACTCAGGAGATTATTTTGAAGAGTGCCAACGCTGGCTTTCAGGAATTGCATTACATAATGCACTAAAGTGAATACCTTCGTGCGTTCCATTCTGATGGACCCTTCTGAAGGTTACCTCAATCAATAGAAAGGGTCACAATAGTCTATTGGGCTGATTGGAGAATTGACTAGCTGACATATGTGGCATACTGTACACTACCGAACTACGTCGCAGACAATACTCAGCCAGTAGAAATGGGTCATGAGACGATGAAACTGAAGACCAGTTGGTTAAGTTTAGCATGAGGAATTTTCTCCCATTCATCCATTATGCAGTTCTTCAGCTGCGCAACTATATGGGGCCTTCATTGCCGTATTTTGCGCTTCACAATGCTCCACATATTCTCAATCGGAGACAGGTCAGGACTGCAGGCAGGCCATGCTAGCACCTGCACTCTCTGTTTACGCAACCATGCGCTTGTAATCTGTGCAGAATGTGGTTCGGCGTTGTTCTGCTCTGGATGGCAGCATATGTTGCTCCAAAATGTGTACATATCGTTCTGCATTAATGATGCCCTCACAGATGTGCAAGTTACCCATGCCATGGGCACTGACACGCCCCTATGACAGATGCTGACATTTGGACCTGACGCTGATAACAGCTTGGCCGGTCCTTTTCCTCTTTGGCCCGGAGAACACGACGGCTGTTTTTTCCAGAAACTATTTGGAATGTCGACTCGTTGGACCACAAAACACGATTCCACTGTGCTACTGTCCCTATGTCAGCGGCGCGTCTGGACAGTGTCGATGTATGGCTTCTGCTTTGTAAAGCTAGTAAAGCTTTAACTTGCATCTGTGCATGCAGCGGCGGATGGTGTTGACTAACAATGGTCTATCAAAGTATTCCCGAGCCCATGTCAGGATTTCCATTACATGGCGGTTTTTAAGACCGTGACGTTTGAGGAATCGGAGATCACGCACATTCAGAAGTGGTTTTCAGCCTTGCCCTTTATGCACCAAGATTTGAACAGATTCCTTGAATTCTTAAATTATATTGAACACTGTGGAAGGTGAAATGCCCAAAATCCTACTGATTTGTCTTTGGGGAATGTTGTTCTCAAAGTGTTGGATTATTCGCTGACGCATCTGTTGGCAGATTGGCGAGCCTCGACCCATCCTTGCTCTTGAAGGACTAGGCCTGTTTTGGAGGCTCCTTATATACTATGAATTAGACGAGTGCCTCACCTGTTTCACATCACCTTCTTATTTCAACTTGTCACATCGCTATTAGTCCTAAATTGCCTAAATAACTTTTTTTGGAATGTGTTGCATGCATCAATTTCAAAATAAACGTTTACCGACAAAAACCTATGCAGTTGATTAGATAAAACCATCAAATACCTTGCCGTTGTACATTTTGGTTTAAATCCAAGTCAAAGTACATTTACAGATCCCTCTTCTTTGCTTTTATTCGCATTTTCCATACCGTCCCAACTTTTTCGCAATTGAGGTTGTAGTTAAAGGCGTGCCTGAGGGTTTCATTACATCAAAGACCCAGGCAACACCTCCCTAGCCAGCGCTGTCGCATACCTCTGCTGTGGTATTAGACGACCCATCCATAAACATTTCCCATAACAACTTCAGAAATGCCGTCCCCTAAATCAGTGGATGGGTGAAACAAGGACTTACCGTTACCTCTATTGTATGTTTTTGTCCCTGGAATTGAATTGTGACTGTAAACATGTTACAGCAAACAGAACAAAAAAAAAAAAGATTCTGCACCTCTATACATTCTCTATATATTAATTCATTCAATTGAATACAGGTTACATTTATACATTGAATAACTGATTGAATATTGTCTGAAAGCAGTGCCTCTAGATGGCAGCACATCCTGCAGTGATTCGCAACTGAATGTTCTACAATAGTAACTTCAATCCGGCTCTCCGTCGTTCACGTTTCAAGTCTTTGTCCTTTTGTCCTTTCAACCACATTGACCTTTTTCTCTTTTCTGGATAATTCACCTGTTTCAATTTACAATTACATTTACAGCATTTAGCATATGCCCTTATCCAGAGCAGCTTACAGAAGTCCTATCAAAAGTAGTCTCTATCAAATTTTATTAGGTCAGAGATGAAGAATACCATTGAGGAAAAAACCTGTAATGGGGAGGTTAATACAGCAAGAAAAGGGGAAATAATAATAATAATAATAATGAGTTAATAGTAGTTTGAATAAGTATTCATTCAAGTGTTTGTTGAAGAGGACTTTAGTCTTCTTTTCATAACAGCTAGTGGCCTCAGCTGTTCATACAGCCCAGGGAAGTTAATTCCACTGCCTGTGTGCCAGGAGAGAGAAGAGTATCGATGCATGTCTTACTTGTACCTTGAGGGGTGCTGGGTTTAGTCGAGCAGTGTTAGAGGTTTGAAGGGATAGTGGTGCGGAGTGGGGGGATTGAAAAATGGGTTCAAGTCGGTGGGCGTTGGTCCATATTTTTCTCTGTAAGTAAGCATAACTGTTTTAAATCTGATGAAGGCAGCTACAGGAAGCTAGTGATGGGAGAATGCAAAAGTGAGATGATGTGGGAGACCTTGCAGCTGCATTCTGGATCAGTTGCAAGAGTTGGATGGTGTACAGGGGCAGATTTGCAAGGAACAAGTTAGAGTAGTCTCAAGATGACATGGGACTAAACAAACACCTGAGTGGCCTCTGTGGATAGAAATGGCTGGATCCATGTGAAGAGAAACCTGCATGACAGCGTCAGGTTAGCAATGTGAGTCAAGGACATTTCGTTGTCCAGATCTACCCCAATGTTTTGTGGGGTGCCAGATGGCATGATATGATTTGCCCAGGGAGATTACAAGATCTTACAGCTCCAGAAATATAGCGCAGCTTAGTCTTGCTGGGATTTAGTTTCAGTTAATGATCTGCTAATGATTTGTGAGTTAACTAGAGTGCTGTTTTTTGGTTGTTGTTTTTTTTTTTACAGAATGCGAATAATGCTTTATTTGAAGGCAATTGGTACATAACCAGATGTTATGGAGCCATTTACTATGGAGATTAGGAAATGGAGGAAGGTCTTGTTGCAAGATAGTGTGGAGCATTTTGGAAAGTCTAGGATCTAGGATGTATAAAGATAGATAGATAGATAGATAGATAGATAGATAGATAGATAGATAGATAGATAGATAGATAGATAGATAGAGTAGATAGATAGTACACTATATATAGACTTTCAGCTTTTATTCAAGGGCTTTAACAAAAATATTACATTAGCCATTTAGGAATTACAACTATATTTTACTGTGTAAAATATACACAGTCCCACCATTTTCACAAGCTGCAAAATAATCGAACAATTGACTGATAAGCAGTTTCATCATTATTTTCATGGCAAATTAAGGAGATAAAAGGTCTGGAGGGTTGAATTTGCACTTGGTATCTGTTCATGGGAACACTCGATCCGAATCCGGCCCGAAGAGGTGTCCATGCAAGTTAAGGAGGCCATTATTACGTAAATAAAAAACCTATTAGAGAGATCGCAGAAACTTTAGTCGTGGCCAAATCAACAATTTGGCACATTCTTAAAAAGAAGGAATACACTGGTTCTTTAGACAATTAAAACCGAGAAAACGTGTACCAGAATGATTGGAAGAGAAGAGTATGGAGAACGAAAGGAAGAGTTCATGATCCAAATCATACCACATCATCTCTGAAACATGGTGGAGGAAGTGTTATGGCATGTGCATATATGACTGCCAGTGGAACTGGGTCAGTGGTGTTTATTGACGATGTGACTGCTGATAGAAGTCGTAGGGAGAAGTCTGAAGTGTATAGAGCTATAATTTCTGCTCAGATTCGGTAAAATGATGTAAAACTGATAGGACGGCACCTCATAGTACAGATGGATAATGACCCATAACATACTGTGAAAGCAACCCAATGCCTTCTTAAGGCAAAGAAAAAGAATGTTCTTAAATGGCCGTGCCAGTCACCGGACTTCAACCCATTCGAGAATGCTTTTCACTTACTGAAGACAAAACTGAAAGCAGATAGAACCAGAAACCAGCAGCAACTGAAGTTAGCTGCAGTAAAGGCCTAGGGGAAAAAAATCCTTTTATTTATAATTATGTTTGTACAATGCCTGTGAAGATGGAGGGACTATGTAAAATAGCTATAATTCCTAAACAGTTAATGCAAGATTTGTTTAAATATTTTTTTTAAGGAATAATAAATAAATAAATAAATAAATAAATAAATAGGGTCGCTGTCCAAATACTTATGAACCTGACTATATATATATATATATATATATATTTTTTTACTCCATTGTTGTTGGTCCTTTGCACGTACGAATTTCACCTACCCTTTATACTTTACTTAATAACTGTGTAAACTGTGACTTGACAATAAATTCTCAATATTAACAAGTGCTAGAACTAAACAACAGCGCTAATGGTGAGAATGTGGATCCTTATACGTAGAATAACTACCAAGATGTTAATACTGTGTTATTGCTTACTAATGCATACTATATCATCCCAAGATTGTTAGATCAAGTTCTCTTCCTTTGATTATAGGATCTTTTAAACATAAGCACTCTATAGGTATACAAATAACTGGCTGTAGCCCATCTGTTGCGATGCAGAGTTCGTCAGCCCCCTTATCCCTATATAAAAGGGGCTACCATAGATCCACTGCTGGCCAGATATTATCTGTGTGATATCCTATTCTCAGCACCGCAATCAAGAGAGAAAATACACTAGAAGCGATCTTAGTGGTTTATAAGCCAACTTTTGAGAACGTGACTAATATTTCAGGTTTCCCAAAACATGAATCTCGGTGCTGAATTGCCTGCTTCCTCCATTTTAGTAGGTCTGCTTTTAGAAGTCCCTACACTGGAGGAAAATTAGACTGAAGGTCAACGCTTATTAACTCCCAGGGGAAATGATACCATCACAGTCATTTACCCGCTCCTCCTCAGCACATGAGCACTGTATCACGGACTGTCGGCATTCTCTGGTTACACTCACAAAACAAAACCGTCCAGGAGCTGAGTATAAAGGGAAAATGATCCGGAGTTTGGGCAAATCATCGGCTTGGCGCTGCCGTTCAGTCGTTGAAGTGAAAAGCAAAGTGAGTAGATCGATAAATGAATTTACTCACACATGCGCAGTTCATCGTGATTTCTCAGTATTAATACATTTGTAAAACGTGCTCGTCAGTCTGCATGTATGGTTTAATACGTTGGTGTTGTCGATCTGGCTTGAGATGTATGGGCTTGGATTTCCTTTCATGACTAAACTATATTTAGAGTCTATTACTGCTTTGCTAACAGAGATGAAAAGAACAGTCATTGCCTGTGCATAAATAATTGTCAAAACTAAGTATGGACCTTAAGGTTTTAATAGTCATACAAGCAGTATCGGCATTTAGGTCCTATTCAGGGACACTTTAACTCGTGAATGAATACGTTTTCATTCACTCTACCAGTTTTCATTCGTGTCCAGTTGGACAGCCATACACTGTAGCATAGCTTCTAATTCAACCCTGGACATTTTGCTGTAATTGACATATGTTTTTTCGTCTTTTTCTCTAAAGTTCGGGGCAGAGTTTAGGAGATTTTCTCTGGATCGCTATGAGCCCGGCGTGTTTAAGGACTTTTGCCAGTTTATCCTGAAGCTACACCACCTGTTTCCCACAGAAATTTACATCAGCTATGCAGATGTTCATGGAGACTTACTGCCGATAAATAACGACGACAATTTCTGTAAAGCAGTGTCTACTGCGCAGACGCTACTGCGCATCTTCATCCAACTGCAAGGTATGTTTGGTTTGCTATAAAGAGGGGAAGGTGGGGATTGTTCCTTGAGCCCAGAGCCCTTCACAAATACAATAAAATGGTATGAAGAAACATTTCAAATGTTTCTTTCTTTCTATGATATATAAATTTGTTTACACGTTGTTTTGTTATGTAGAATGATAGAGGTTTGTTTGTTTGGTTGAAAGTATCACATAACTTGTTCTCTCTGTGTAATGGCTGCTTATCAGAGTGCTCATCAGGCCATGAGTCTCTCTGTCTGAAACAGGAAGCAATTTATCTCCTCAGGAATGATGTGTACTTAAGTGTAATTTCTCAGCTGTAAGTTGCGATGGGCTTGTTTACAAGACCAAGTCGTCCAGTCGTATTTATTCGTATTTATTCTCTTTGTAAATGTGCCATTTGAATCAGATACCGTGATATACTGCAAACTATCATATTGGGTTGTTATCATAGCATTTCACACCTGTCTGAAACATTGGTGTTTTACAGAGGAAATGGATCAAGTTAACATTTGTACCAACTGTGTGACCAGGAGAAAGAAGTCCCCCATAATGGTACATGCTGACGTCAGCCATAGAGGACACGTTCAGATTGGCTTGCCCAAGAACTTCCGTCCAGTCTCCTCCATAATTGATGTTGACATCTTGCCTGAGTGCCACAGAAGGGTTCGTCTGTACCACCAGGGTTCAGACAGGCCTTTGGGTTTCTACATCCGCGATGGAATCACATTCAGTGTAACTCCTCATGGACTTGTGAAGGTTGTAGAGATTCTGGATCATTGGTATCGCGGAATGATTGGCAAACCCTTAAAGGATCAGGTTACAGACATGATGATTGCTAACAGCCGCAACCTAATCATTACTGTGAAACCAGCGAACCAGAGCGAACACATAAAAAGTCCCACCATCTCCCCTAACCCAGAACTTCAGTTTGATGGCAAGGGTTCTATAAGCTACCCAGGACTTCCTATGATTATGGGAGCCTATGTTCGGACACATAATGACTCAGTGAGTGATGATGATTCAGACATGGTTGTAGAGAAACCTGTGAAACCTTCAGCCCACTTCTCCAGCACTACAGTATCCTCCCCGTCTTTTCAAGCCAGCATTCACAATTGCCATAGAAATAGCCGTCCCTATTCTCAAGAATCGTGCTGCTCCCAGCTCTACCTCAATTACACAGCTCATCCTGGGTTCAGCACTTCACTGCAGAGAGAAATTAGCTCACAGCAGCTTTATATGAGCAACCCAGCATTCAGACAGAGCACATCCAGCACCTTTGACATCTTGGGCTCATTGAGCCCAGCTCTGCGGCAGCGCCTCATGATACCTGAAGGGTCCATGGAGGAGGACGGAGTTGTTATTACTCTATGACACTAACTTTATTTAAATCTGTACTGCTAAGGCACGTTACGGGCACAACTTTTTCAACTGTAAAGAATATAAACCACTGTATGTGATATAATATTTAACACAAGGTATCACATTCTGTTTTAATTTCAAAGTATAATTGTAAATACTATTATATCTTCATATTAATTATTCCCAATAAATACTGTATCTATTACAATAGTCATATATATATATATATATATATATATATATATATATATATATTATAGGTCATGTTTATATAGGCTTATATATAAACCTTAATTTTACTGACTGCATTATGCTTTATTTTGGAAAATTATATAAAATTATTGTTCCAGTTCTGGTGTTTTAACTGAGCAGGCGTGTCAAATATTTTTTCAGTAAATATATTTCCAGTGAGGTTATTCACATGAAATTTTCACCAGACATCAGTATTAACTCAAGAAATCCGGAAATATAAAGAATTCCACACATTAAAGTCCATAAATAAAGTTATGTGTAATAAAGTGGAATGACAATATGTTTAGAAAAATGGGCCAAAATCACAACTGAATGCTGCGGCTGGATACAGGAAGCATACAGGAAGTGTCTTGAACCCATCATTAAATACAAAGGCTTCTCCACTAAGTATTAAATAAATTTCAGTTAGCGTGTTCAAAACTTTTTTCCTGTGTCATTCCACTTTATTATACATAACTTTATTTATGGACTTTAATGTGTGGATTTCTTGAGTTGATACGGAAGTCTGGTGAAAATTTCATGCGAATAGCTTCATAAGAAATACATTTATTGAAAAAAATGGTGACGCGTTCAATACTTATTTCCCCCAGTGTAGCTAACAAATGAAAACAAATGGTCAGTTCTAATGTGTGTGTGTGTGTGTGTGTGTGTGTGTGTGTATATATATATATATATGTATATCACAATAGTGAGTACACCCCTCACATTTGTGTAAATATTTGATGATATCTTTTCATGTGACAACACTGAAGAAATGACACTTTGCTACAATGTAAAGTAGTGAGTGTACAGCTTGTGTAACAGTGTACATTTGCTGTCTCCTCAAAATAACTCAACACACAGACATTAATGTCTAAACCGCTGGCAACAAAAGTGAGAAAATGTCCAAATTGGGCCCAAAGTGTCAATATTCTGTGTGGCCACCATTATTTTCCAGCACTGCCTTAACCCGCTTGGGCATGGAGTTCACCAGAGCTTCACAGGTTGCCACTGGAGTCCTCTTCCACTCCTCCATGACGACATCACGGAGCTGGATGTTAGAGACCTTGTGCTCCTCCACCTTCCGTTTGAGGATGCCCCAAAGATGCTCAATAGGGTTCAGGTCTGGAGACATGCTTGGCCAGTCCATCACCTTCACCCTCAGCTTCTTTAGCAAGGCATGGGTCGTCTTGGAGGTGTGTTTGGGGTCGTTATCATGCTGGAATACTGCCCTGCGGCCCAGTCTCCGAAGGGAGGGGATCATTCTCTGCTTCAGTATGTCACAGTACATGTTGGCATTCATGGTTCCCTCAATAAACTGTAGCACCCCAGCGCCGGCAGCACTCATGCAGCCCCAGACCATGACACTCCCACCACCATGCTTGACTGTAGGCAAGACACACTTGTCTTTGTACTCCTCACCTGGTCTGCTTACACGCTTTAACAGTATGTTTGGTATAACAAAAAATTTGTCCACCACAGGACATGGTTCCAGTAATCCATGTCCTTAGTCTGCTTGTCTTCAGCAAACTGTTTGTGGGCTTTCTTGTGCATCATCTTTAGAAGAGGCTTCCTTCTGGGACGAGTGATGCAGACCAATCTGATGCAGTGTGTGGCGCATGGTCTGAGCACTGACAGGCTGACCCCCCACCCCTTCAACCTCTGCAGCAATGCTGGCAGCACTCATACGTCTATTTCCCAAAGACAAGCTCTGGATATGACTCTGAGTACGAGCACTCAACTTCTTTGGTCGACCATGGCGAGGCCTGTTCTGAGTGGAACCTGTCCTGTTAAACCGCTGTATGGTCTTGGCCACCATGCTGCAGCTCAGTGTCAGGGTCTTGGCAATCTTCTTATAGCCTAGGCCACCTTTATGTAGAGCAACAATTGTTTTTTTCAGATCCTCAGACAGTTCTTTGCCATGAGGTGCCATGTTGAAGTTCCAGTGACCAGTATGAGGGAGTGTGAGAGCGATGACACCAAATGTAACACACCTGCTCCCCATTCACACCTGAGACCTTGTAACACTAACAAGTCACATGGGGAGGGAAAATGGCCAATTTCGCCCAATTCAGACATTTTCACTTAGGGGTGTACTCACTTTTGTTGCCAGCGGTTTAGACATTAATGTCTGTGTGTTGAGTTATTTTGAGGGGACAGCAAATTTACACTGTTACACAAGCTGTACACTCACTACTTTACACTGTAGCAAAGTGTCGTTTCTTCAGTGTTGTCACATGAAAAGATATCATGAAATATTTACACTAATGTGAGGGGTGCACTCACTTTTGTGAGATAATATACATACA